>QMFE01011197.1:0-12685 GCA_003314665.1 Tricholoma sp. MG77 | reverse complement strand
TCGCCCAATTGTTACCTTGAAATTAAGCATGAGCATTCTCACTCAGTAAAACCCTTATACAAGCGTTCACGGCCGGCCACCACACCTGTCTCTGACTGTTATTTCAATGCTAGTCCTTAGAAACTAGCCGATTGTAACTTTGGTCTTTTCCTCTTTCAAGTTCTTACTGTTTAGCACTTGTAGTTAAATGACCTCCTGTGTACTTCACCAAGAATATGTTGCGCCATAGCGCCGCGCACGTGTCTCAACCTGAGTCATGGTGACATATAAGGGGACGAGCACTCTGTCCAATCAGTGGAGGCCTGCTTCCCACTGGGAGGCTTCCACTAATACCTCTTCATCGTTTCTTTATCTTACCACTGTACAGGAATAGTGACCTATCTATTCAGTGTGAACGATCTCATCAATGACGAGCACTCCTGTCGTCCAAGTTCAACCTACTACCCCGAAACGCGCTTCCAAGATGGCTTCTAGTCAATCCCTGAACCATCTGCTCAATTTTACTCTTCCTCCGAGGCAGACTAGACCATTACAAAACTTGCCGAGGAGAAGTAGGAAGACCGGGACCCAGCAGGGTGTATGGAACAAGGAACGTACGTAGTCATCCTCGCGTAACGAGGGTAGCTACCGACTCGGGAATCTTAGGCTTCGTCAATGCACAGTACCGCTTTGTTATGAACCCAGCAGGCGACTATACTGTGCATTTCGCGGATCCTGACATGTGCGTATTAATTGTATCCTAGCAAATCAATGGTTCACCCAGACCAGTTTCTTCCAATGGCATGATATCTTACAAGTCATTGTTCCTCGTTCTTCGGCGCTAGCATCTGCTGCATCAAGCGGGGACCATTCTGGACAAGACGAAGGAAATACAACATGTCCAATTTGTCTATCGTCTCCTAATGCACCGCGCATGACGAAATGTGGTCATGTCAGTAGCATCTGACAAGTCCGTTTACGCCTGTACTGACAAATTGCACATGCAGGTATACTGTTTCCCCTGTATACTTCACTATCTCGGGATGTCAGACAACAAATGGGCACGATGCCCGATCTGCTTTGACTCTGTTAACGAGAAACAGCTCAAGAGCATAAGGTGGGACGACGGGCCCGTGTACGAAGACGATGACACAGGCGCGCCTGTATCATCGGCGTTCCCCCATGTAAACAGCGATGGCGGAACAACACTACGGTCCGGTTCCACGATGCGTATGCGACTCATGCAGCGACCCCAGATTACTACTCTAGCATTACCACGCTCACAGTCATGGCCTTCGGACCTCCTTCCCCCACACCAAGCTCCCTTTCACTTTCTTCCCGATGTCTTTAGTTTTGCCAAGTTCATGCTCGCCACGCCAGCTTACCTTATCTCCGACCTTTCTAGGGATCTTGACGATCTAGCGACCGAACGCCGAGTCTTGTCGGATATTAATGACGATCTTGGCATTTCTTTTGTAGATGGCGCAGAACAGAAGGTCAGACATCAGCTGGCAAAGGTCGTCGCGCTAGATTCGCCACACCTCAAGGAAAAGATCGACAAGGCATCTCGGGACCTACGGGAACTCGAGGAACGTTTCGCCTTTGATGGGAGTCATCGTTATGCAACAGAGACTTCACAACTGTTATATTCTGACGTACCTGAGGAGTTTCTTGCCCTTAAGTCTGGGGGAGCTATCCTGCGCAGCATTCCTCCCGAATCTGATGAAGCTCCAAGATTTATATCTTCGCAAACTCGTAACACTCCCAAGCAACGCCGCAATGTCAATCCTCCCCCTCCTTCGACTTCAACATACTACTATTACCAAGCTGCGTCGGGACTACCCATATTCCTTCACCCACTCGACATCAAGATCTTGCTGTCACATTTTCGTAGTTACTCATCTTTCCCTGACGCCATAACTATCCGCGTAGAGTCTTTCTCCGAAAGCACAGTCAATGATGATTTACGGAAGAGGTGCAAATATCTGGGACATATACCGGAAGGCGCAGACGTAGTATTCATCGAAGCCGATCTAGAAGGTGTTGTCGGTGCAGAGGGGCTGAAGAACTTCGAGGGCGCATTGAAGATGCGGACTTCACGGAAGAAGGAGCGGGGTCGCAAGGACGACCGTGCGCGTGCGAAGGCAGAGGAGCGGGAACGGGAGAAAGGGTCGAGGGCCGTCATGAAGAGCGACGAGATCTCTCCTTCTGCGTCATTGTTGGTCCCTAACTCACCGGCTGAGGACAACATCGCTTTGCCCGTGGAGCCTATGCCGCCACAGATGCCTGGAGCATGGGGTGCACGTAGCTTTGCATCGGCATTGCATTCGACTCCTGTAAACCATACAAGGCAGCCTACGCCTCAACCACAGCAGGAAGTGGATGAGTGGGATGTGGACGAAGCATGGCATGAGCTGGAGAGAAACGCTGGTGGTCGGAAGAAGCGGGGCAATAGAAGACTTGTAGTGTTAGGGAGTGGAGCTGCTGGTGGGAGACGGCGCTGAAGGACAGGTGGATCTTATCCTTACATGCTAACAGCAGTGAAAACCAAGTGAGCATTTGTCATACAGCAAATATACATGTAATATACGCATCATTTGAGTCGCAAAAGTTAGCCAAAGACTGAGGAGGACCGAGATGCGACGACAGCATGAAAGATAGAAGAGTGGTATATGGGTAGAGCAGTAGAGCAAAATGGCACAGTGAGTGTATGGCAGAGGACAAAATACACGGCAAAGTTATACAACATTCAGTGTATTGGTCAAGAGCAGTAGCGATGGGAGAATTGAAGGAACGATGCCCTAATTGTCCGTGCAGATTAAACGTTGACCTTTATGCGTAAGCTGTCGTAAATAACATCGTCGATCCGAAGTTTGCATAAGAAAGATGTACGAATTCAAATGATTTGTAGGTAGTTTGAAGGCGCAACTAGATGTGGAATTCATATCAGACGATGGGGGGTTAATTTATGCTGACAACTCACTTCCAACTGTTCCATCTGCTTTCTTCGCCTGCCACCACTTCCCTTGCTTGTCAACAATGTCAAGGGTTTCTCCTTTGCTGAAGGATATTTCGTTTGGATCGTCAGGCGAAGCGGTATCTATGCAGTCTACTGATTAGCATCTCGCATGGACAGAAAGCGATAAATAAAATCTGACAAGCATAGAGAGCCTTTGATTTGTAAGCATAGGTTTCAGGTGGTTGGCTGGGATCCGAGGAAGTAACGCCAGGGCCTCCTGCTCCAACACCTGCCATCAAAGGTGAGTTAGGTGCATTGGTGTCGGCGACTAATGACGCAGCTCCCCCGGAAGGCGTGTTGTGGATGCTACCAGCTCCTGTTCCGCCTCCCATACTTCTGTTCATTGCGCCACCGTCCAGACTTCCCGCGTGGAAGCTATGCTGACTCCTAATCCCAGCGCCATCGCCAAAAGCGCCGCTCCCAACACCGCTGCCCAACTTGCCTTCGTATGGATCGTTGCCGATTCCGCCGCCAGCAGCATAGGTATTGCCATATCCGTTGCCAGAGGTCAAATTATTGCCTAAGGGCTGAGTGCGAGTCCTACGGCGTCGTGGAGGGGTGAGGCCCCCGGTACCCAGGGAGTTGAAGATGTGGAGTGTGAGCGAGTCTTCTTCGGAGGTGAAGTAGAGTACCCAGAGGATGTCAACGATGGCGAGAATGAGCCAGCCAGCTGCCATGGCATCCAAAGAAGGGACTCCGGAGAAGATACCTTGGTTGACGCCGGTGACGGCAAAAACGATTGCGACGGCTCCGAATACTGATATTTGGAAACGGTGCATGCCTATTGAATCGCTCGCAAGGGTATACAGGACGCCGAGGATGAGAAATAGGTGTAGGAATATTGCAAACCATAGGACGCCAACACGGTCATTTCCAACTTTTGGATACCAAGTTAGAATGAAAAAGGGATTTGAAGAGGGGTACATACAGTGCGCTGTCGCAACAGCTTGACCGATGAATGCGATGAACCATGCTAACTGTTAATCGTGAATGAGGTGAAAATGAAAGTGATAGAAGTGGAGCTGACCACAGCAAGAATTGAAGTGAATAAAAAGAGATAATGTGTTAGGATTGGGGTAAAATCTAGTCCCTCATTGTTTCCACGAGGAGGCATAATTTGGCTGGGGACGGGTGACTACAGCGAGGTGGCGGCAAGTGTAGTGCTGCGGCAAGGACTGGCAAGGACCAGGTTCAACTTGTTGAGGTTTGTGCAGCGGGGGGCTGTGAAAAATTACGTTTTCACACGAGCTTCCGACTCGTTGTCATTTGCGACCATGCTTTTATTCTTGATACTATCGCTAAATCCCATGATGCAAGATCAGATTACTACCAGGAGACGAAAGTGACTCCAGGCTAATGCATTGGCCCTAACGAAGTCAGTTTCCCAACCGTTTATGGGATCTGAGATAACGGTGCTTATTCAGGAGTACTTTCCCTTGGCCTACTACCACTTGTTGGCCACATACGGAATGGGTCCAAATCTCTGTATGCTTGTCTTTTCTTTTTGAAAGTCACCGCTGCTAATCAAATAATACCCGACGTCCAGAGTCAAAACAGAAATTTATCTCCAGGAACTCATTCGGTTCATGCAAATGGTACGTAGATTCTTAGCACCGTTAACTACTGATAGGACGATGAACTGAGTTCTGTGTCAACTTTTCCCCCAAATCCCACTGGAGGACATGACGGTCATACGCCCTCCTGTTTGCTCCCATTTCAAAGCCACGCTTCTGAACACCATACACCCCCCTTCATTACCCCGAGAATAGTGACAAAAAGTTGACATCCACCGTTGAGACCGCCCACTGCCAAAACAACATGATTCCTTGACGATGCTGGTTTGGTTTATGGTAACTTCAAGGATAATTTCAGTGTTAAAGCGCCAAAGACTAAGACCACAGAGCACATTACCTCTTGTGACGAGAGTTCTCTTCTGAATAGTACCAGCCTCTATTCTTGCTAATAACGCCCATCAGAGCACCTGTCGATATGGATGTCATTCAGATATACCTTCTCTCTGTCCTCCATTAGCGAGTAACTCTTACTGGACAGTGATCCACGGCAATCAATTCCGCCGCGTCTCTCGCGGCCTTTAGTAAGTTAAGAACAACATTGAAGAGTTGTTGTATAGACTTGAACCAAACTTCGGCGTGTTCTGGGACGATTGCACGAGCGTACTAGCTGAAAGGACTCGTCATGCAAATGCATCAGCACCAAGATAGGGTCACTAGCGCTTCCTGCACTCGTGGATTACTGAGAATCGGCGGATAGCATACTATATCGCGTGGTCGAGAAGAGGTCGGTATGAGGATTTTGTGACGCTTTAACCGAAGGAATGGCCCGGTGCGAAGGTTTATGTACTTCCAATGGGTGTAGCTGAGGATTGGCCATCCAGATGATCGATGAGCGCTGAGCCCCGACAATGGATATCAGATTACCACTTAAGCTTGTCACGCCGGTCACTGTGAGGAGGGATTTGCGGATTGATTGTTTCTATCATTTGACTACAATGAACTGGGCTGCATCCAAATTACATTGAAGAATATGCGACATAAACACGAAACTATTTTTCTCACATAGCGCTGCCCCTGTTCCCACTGCCAGCCGAGTCAAGCATGCGACGGACGCCCATTCTTAGGATTTCCTGCTGCCACTGTCCGCATAATCGTTCTCACAGCATCGGTCATGGTACCCTGACCATGGTAGCTCCGTACAAGATAATTTAACAGGCGAACAGGTACAGGCTTGTCACGTTGACCTACCACCGGTCTACACAAGGTCTACATTATTCCTGGAGACAGTGGTCCGAATTTTCTTTTGCAAGCCTTGCTTTCTGCTCGTCGTCATTCTGAACACCAACGTATGGTCAGCGATCTCCCATCGGTGAACCTCTCGAGACCAAGGTTGCCCAAGTCTAAGTCTTCTCCGTTTGCCCCCCTTTCCCAAACTGCCTTCAGTGGTACTGTTATGAGATGTTTGAGATCTTTCGCTGTTTTAGTTCTTAGCTACAAGTTGAAAGGGGTGAAACTGGTTCCGAAGTATGACTCACTCTCACCCTGACTCGCCTTGAGTATACTCGTGGGAACATCCTAACCAGATCGATAAAGATTTGTAAACCTTATCCTGACAATCATCAACACAGTGCAATCTACCAAACAGATTGCCCTCTAACGAGTTCTAACCCTCACTACCAGTATAACTAGACATCATGGTGTAAGTCCCATCTTCTTCTCGTTGAGTGTCATGCCCTGATGAGCCTTCTTGGTCACACAGTAACTTTACAGTAGGCAAGTAAATTGACGGGATCGTTTCATGCAACTCTGACGGAGGTTATGATTTACTAGACCAAGTCCGGTCCCTTATGGACCGGCCAACAAACATTCGTAACATGAGTGTTATCGCTCACGGTAAGCATACCCATCATATATTCCGAGGTTTTATTTGAGACTATCTACCCCTAGTCGATCACGGAAAATCTACTCTCACCGATTCCCTTGTCTCAAAAGCTGGAATTATTGCCAGCGCAAAGGCTGGAGACGTGCGATTTACCGATACGAGAGAGGACGAGAAAGAGCGCGGTATTACGATCAAGTCGACGGCTATCTCCATGTACTTTGAAGTGGACAAGGAGGACTTACCGGCTATCACGCAGAAAACTATTGGTACGTGACCATATCTTGGAAATCTGTGTTTTTTCCTGTGTTCCCTAAGCTGTTCTATATAGGTAATGAATTCTTGATCAACTTGATTGATTCGCCTGGACACGTCGACTTCTCCTCAGAAGTAACGGCCGCTCTCCGTGTGACCGACGGTGCACTCGTTGTCGTAGATTGCGTTGAAGGTGTTTGTGTACAGACAGAAACCGTCCTCAGACAGGCACTGGGCGAGCGTATCAAGCCTGTTGTCATCATCAACAAGGTTGACCGGGCACTGCTCGAACTTCAGGTGGACAAGGAATCCCTCTTCCAATCCTTCCAGCGGACTATCGAGAATGTCAACGTCGTCGTTTCAACTTACCACGATGCCGCCCTTGGCGACGTTCAAGTATACCCTGATCAGGGAACCGTTGCATTCGGCTCTGGTTTACATGGGTGGTGTTTCACTCTTCGTCAATTCGCGGCTCGCTACGCAAAGAAGTTTGGTGTGGACAAAGATAAAATGATGGCTAAATTATGGGGGGACAACTTTTTCAACCCTAGTACAAAAAAATGGACGACTAACGGCACAGACGCAAACGGCAAACAACTGGAACGTGCCTTCAACCAATTTGTCCTGGATCCCATTTTCAAGATCTTCGATGCTATTATGAACTTCAAGAAGGACCAGATTACCGCCATGCTCGAGAAGCTCGACGTCAAACTCGCTGCTGATGAGCGTGATTTGGAAGGCAAGCAGCTTCTCAAGGTCGTTATGCGCAAGTTCCTTCCCGCTGGTGATTCTCTTTTGGAGATGATAGTCATCAACCTTCCCTCACCAGCAACTGCCCAGCGATATCGTGTGGAGACCCTGTATGAGGGTCCCATGGACGACGAGTCAGCTATCAGCATCAGGGATTGTGATCCCAAAGGTCCCCTTGTTCTCTACGTCTCCAAGATGGTGCCCACATCGGATAAGGGTCGATTCTACGCTTTCGGTCGTGTCTTCTCCGGCACAGTGCGGGCTGGACCCAAGATCCGTATCCAGGGACCCAATTACCTGCCCGGAAAGAAGGAAGACCTGTTTGTCAAGTCAATTCAGCGTACCGTTTTGATGATGGGACGTTACATCGAGCCTATCGAAGATTGCCCGGCTGGCAACATTGTAGGGTTGGTTGGTATCGATCAGTTCCTGCTAAAAAGTGGAACCTTGACGACGTCAGAAACGGCTCATAACATGAGGGTCATGAGGTTCTCAGTCTCACCCGTCGTGCAGGTTGCAGTCGAAGTGAAGAACGCTGCTGATCTCCCTAAACTCGTCGAGGGTCTCAAGCGTCTCTCGAAGTCCGACCCCTGTGTGCAGGCTTGGATTTCCGAAACTGGAGAGCATATCGTTGCGGGAGCCGGCGAACTTCATTTGGAGATCTGTTTAAAAGTACGATACCTTCTTTGAACCTTTAATTCATAATCTGACACCTCCTTTTCAGGATCTTCAAGAAGACCACGCTGGTGTTCCTCTTAAGATTTCCGACCCTGTTGTACCGTACCGCGAGACGGTCAAGACAGAATCTTCCATCGTCGCTCTGTCGAAGTCCCAAAACAAACACAATCGTCTCTACGTAAAGGCTATGCCCATCGACGAGGAACTGACAAAAGCAATTGAAAATGGTAAAATCAACGCTCGTGATGATTTCAAGGCTAGGGCGCGTATCCTTGCCGATGAGTACGGTTGGGACGTCACTGATGCCAGGAAGATTTGGGCCTTTGGTCCGGATACAACAGGACCGAACTTATTGGTTGACGTTACCAAGGGAGTCCAGTACCTGAACGAAATTAAAGACTCTTGCATTGCTGCACTCCAGTGGGCAACGAAGGAGGGCGTTTGTGCTGAGGAGAACATGAGGGGTGTTCGATTCAACGTCCTGGATGTTACTGTAAGCTAGTTATGGCTCGTAGTAGCATCTTCTTATCCCTATTCCTCTAGCTGCACGCTGATGCTATTCATCGCGGTGGAGGCCAAATTATCCCAACAATGCGTCGTGTATGTTACGCGGCTTGCTTGCTGGCCACGCCTTCTCTTCAGGAACCTATTTTCCTCGGTTGGTTAATAATTTATCTCCACTTATGATGTGCTGACCATTTTTGTCAGTCGAAATTCAATGTCCTGAAAATGCCATCGGCGGTATCTACAGTGTCCTGAATAAGCGCCGAGGCCAGGTCTTCAGTGAAGAACAGAGGCCCGGAACGCCGATGTTCACTGTGAAGGCTTATCTTCCTGTCAATGAGTCGTTCGGCTTCAACGGTGAATTGCGTTCCCACACCGCCGGGCAGGCCTTCCCTCAGAGCGTGTTCGATCATTGGGAAGTCATGAATGGATGTGCGTGCCAACCCTGCATTTGAAAACAATGACTCATCGTGACCATTTTCAGCTCCTCTTGATAAGGGAAGCAAGCTTGAGGAACTTGTGACAAAGATTCGTGTTCGCAAGGGACTGAAGGTACTTGCTCCCGTTTCTTGCTCGTGATTGGACTGTTGTTGATGAGATCATATAGCCCGAAATTCCTGCTCTTGACTCATATTATGATAAACTCTAAAGGATGTGATCGATCGGGATATCCTGCAGGATTATGAGTGTTGAGTGCTGTATTAGTTCCCGTCCCACATGTTGTATTTCAAACTATCAAATTTTAACGTCCCGTCATCCCGTTATCGTGGTTGGTTTCCTCGCTTCTTGAAAAAAATCCTGCTGCTTATTTCTGGGTGCAGACCGATGTTTAGGCAAGATGTAATTTGACGGAGCCGAGACGCAAACCCGATAGACTCGGACATCCCTCCCATATCTATTAAACACGATTTATCTTCACATGATGGTAAGCTCACTCCATCTTCAGCATGGATCACAACACTGTACTGACCAGAGCTATTTTGTGCTCTGGACGTCAGAATGACTGTCATCACGCGTAGTGCGTAAGCACACCTTATCATGTAGCAAGCGTGACCTCGACTGATAATCGTAACAAAATGCGAACAGTTACATATTTTGTTGCTAGTGCTAGAGGTCAACTGTGCATTTTAAGTGAATTTGAAGATCCAAGACCGGGTCTTTCAACTACACCGCCACGCTTTTTGCAAGACGATGCATCGGCGAGAAGCTGCTGAATGGGGCGAAGTCAGGTCACCAGCAACAATAGCGTGCATTAAACACCTGGATGAAGATAAAACATCAGATGGTACGTGGAGTTAATTTAACGGAGGATCGTGGGAAAGAGAGGTGATGTCGATGATGGAATGAAGATTGGTTTTTGCATTGTAATAACACCCTCAGTTCACTTTTAAATCGAATTACACTCGCTTTTCTCGTCTCCCCCCTCTACAAATACCTATTATCTGCTTTAAAAACTCAGTTTCCTTTTCCTGTTTTGCCCTAACAACTGCCTCGTTCACCAAAGCACTACCACCATCAATGTCCACTTCTCTTTCAGGCCTCTCAGCTTCTGTCACACGCATTCTTTTCCTCACTGGCTTTCCTAAGGAACTCAAGACCAAGGATATCCAATCAGCTTTCTCTGAATACGAGGGTGTCAATGGCGGTTTCAAAATTAAATGGCGGGACGATACCAGTCTCCTGATCGTTTTTCAAGATGCGTCCGTAGGTGTGTCTTTTGTTTTTCAAGTTTGGCAACAAATTTGGAATGGTGCTAATGGGCCATACGTTATTTTTGCTAGCCAAACGTGCATATCTACACACTGTTGCATTCCCTCCACCCATCCTCGGAACTTCGAGTGGTCCTGTCACTATCCGGCCATACGACGGGCCTGATGCCCAAGCCGTTATTCAGACTGTGAACTCGCGAGGCCAGCACACCTCAAACCCCTCCCGGTCGCATGCTGCCCGCGCCAGCTCCATTTCCGTAGCTCCCAGTACCCGCACTCTTTCCAGCTCGTCGTCGGGTCCCAACAACCCCGTCAGCACTTACCGCAATAGCCAAGCGAACAACGGGCAGCACGTCACTATTCCAGAACACCAGAATGTGAACGGTCGAGAGCCATCCCCGACCCTCCCTTCCCTTCCTTCTCATCCTACCCTTAATTATCTTATCAGCTCTTCACTCGGCGAGGCCGTTGCAGGAGGGAACAATAGCCCCCCTTCAGACCCTGCTATCCTGTCCACCAGCCTGCATTCAGACGTTGGTGGCCCCAGAATTGGGGACCCGGGGAAGAGGATGCTCGGTGCTGCGCTGGGCGTCAGGCACCCTGGTCTAGGACCAAGGACGTTGAACGGTGGTAGTGGGAGTCCTGGTACTAGCCCATCCCAAGGGGGTTCTGTTGATCAAGCGATGCGTGAAGTACAGAGAGCCATGGGAGGGTTGGTGGTTGCTGAGTGAATTACATGTGTTTATTCATGGTGGCCGATCGTAGTTGATAGCTGGGCATGTTCTTTATGGCTGAGGGTGTGTTTCATTTCGGTCTTAATCTTTGGCGAGCGAAACTAGCCTGGCCATTCAGCGCTCTGTCGCACTAATACACAGCATTCGTTGAGGTACATTCATAGTGTATTTCTCGTTGTCAATTAGGTCTAGCGCTTTACCTTTTTTTGTTTTTTGTTTTGCGCTTGTACCACAATATGTTGCCCTTGTACACAGTCGGCATAGCCTTTCCTATTGCTATATATGTTAAATCTATGCACGGAGGCTGTGTGACAGTGATGATGTGAGGTAATGTTTGACTCAACTCGTCAGTGAACGTGCCTAATAACGCTCATGTTGTCCTTTTCTGTTACGCCGGAATGAGTCGAATCGCGAGATCTTTGTTATTTGGATTGCATCAGTTCCGTGGTGTACCTGTAGCGATCGCCAGTGCGTATCTTACTAGCTCGGCGTCGATCAGTCGGATTCGGTCCGTCAACTTGGGCATCATTGATCCTGCATTAGATACATAAAGCTGTCTCAGTGCAAGGCTCAGAGGGGACAGGAGAAAGGCCCTACGTCCAACTTTAAAGATGAACACACGTTTTCGGTTCTCTGCAATGTCTTGTCTTGGGAGTGTCACCCGGCCGCATACGCTTTATGAATCGGAGATGCGACAGCGCTTGGTGCTGCGCGGATATCGATCATCATATGGTGGAATTTGGCCGTGCTGAGGGTTGGAGAGCAGGTTGGCATGGCGTTCAGGTTATTGAATGTCCGCCAGGTGCCGATAGCGCGCTGTTGGATCTGGCCCGGGGTGTCCTTCCCGTCCTTGGGCAATTGATATTTACCACCATGACAGGTATTATGGCAATAAGACTGCTCGTCTTAGCATCTGTAATCTGGCCAAGTGTACGGCCTCACTAGGCCTCACTGCTCGGGGGTGTTCGCCCAGCCTGCGTCAAATTTCTTAACTGTGGAAGCATAGTGTCCAACTGTATCCGCCAGTCTACATTTTGAACAATGTCATGCACAATATTCATGTTGTTACGGTTGACCGTCTTGCGTCTCAAGCCACCTCGATTTTTCGGTCCCATAACCGTTCTCCATCTGACACACTTTTTTATCTGCTTTCTCCTCCATAAGATGCCTCGATGTCTCCTATGACGGTTCAATGTCTCAGGCACCTTTTTGTGTCGATGTTTTGGTCCTATGACTGCTCAGTGTCTCATGCACTCTTTTGACTGCTTCTTTCTCATTTTCATCGTGCAGCCCCATCCCCAATACTCGTTCCGAGATGGCAACGTCACCCTCTACACCCACCACACCTCATTTCGAGTGCACCGGGGGATTCTATCTACTATTTTTGGTCAACATCTAGCCACGTCTTCTATTCTTCGGATGAACCATGATGACGTGGACATAGCAATTTTTTTAAAGGCTGTTGTATGATCCGTACGTTACACAGTCATGCAAAGAAGGAACACATGAACATTCTCCGTCCAACAGCTTTTGTTCTTTCAATGATGTTGTGCAGCCACTGGCCACCGTCAGAGGGATATTGAAGATAGGCATCGAATTTGCCGCTTGGAATGTTGCCCTCAGGCACTTGACACGGGAGTACCCTGGCTGCCTGGAAGCCTGGC
>QMFE01011149.1:1640-12435 GCA_003314665.1 Tricholoma sp. MG77 | reverse complement strand
AGTGCCGAAACTGGTAAAATAACACTGGCGATGTGTAAGTAGAAAAAGAAAAAAACCCGCCGTACCCGCTGCACGGGTACAGGTTTCGAATGGGTACCTTGTAGCAGACCCGTACCTGTACCCGCCTGACCCACACCCGCGCACCCACGCGGGTTTGCAAACCCGTGACGAGCACTACCAAAGAGAGGCATGCCGAAGATTGAAAAGTTCCTGATGGCTAGTTGGCCTTATGAATTGTTAGAAAATTGACCAGTAATCACAAGAGGAATAGTGATACCACCCATTCCTTGAGGTGGTATTGTACACCATGGTAGGGCACCAACAACACATCACATAAAGGGAAACCAGCATCCCCAAGATAATAGGTCCCAGGTGGTATTTCAAAATCTGTCCTGCATGCATCATCAAATACACGGCCATCAGCTGCACTCCCTTCCCATCCAGAGAGAAGATAACAGAAGAGAAGATTGAAGCGGCAAGCAACAAGGAGATTTTTAGAAATGTGACCCTTCTGACTGCAATACCTAGCCATGTCAATGAGAGCTACAAAAATGTCAAGTAGCGACCCATCAACTGCTCCACAGCAAACTTTAAAAAATGGATAGAAGCAAGGATTATTTTTTATCTCATTGGGAATGGCATTTGGAGGAGGGAGAGTGACATATGCACCATAGAACTCCTTTGAAACAACCATGTTCAGAAGTCAATGAAAGAATCTGTATGATTTAAATTTAAATTCTCTTGAATTGTGCTGGAAAGTCATATGAATCTGTTGGTCACTTACTTAGAAATTGTGTCTCCACTTTGTTGGAACTGCTCTTGCATTTCCTGGTTTCCCATCCCTGTTTGAGCAATACGCAAGAAGATTGCAAGTTGTTCTTCTGATGTAACATGCTTTGTGTTGTGCAGTCCACACTGGAGATGCCTGAGGTGTCTCCTTGCTATGGCAAGGCAACATGATGGTATAGCTATGAGATGAACTATGAACATGTGACTAGCTATTCTTCTATCAATGAGATCACATGATCACCTGGAGTGGTGCCTCACACCACTCCATCCACCCTTGTCCCAAATGGCGATGTCCTCGTTGCCAGCAGAAAAACAACCAGAAAAAAAGAAAACCATGCAAATGAAAAATAAGAATGATCTAAATTCTAAATTTTCTGTAGCCAGGAAAAATCTATGATTGCAATAAAAAATAAAATAAAACTCAACAACAGGGTGCCCATCCAAATGCCTGAAGGGCCCTACTCAAGTCAGCAAAGCGGGGGTCCTGATCCCAGTTGAGTTTCGGAACAGAAGCAGCAGGTACAGGTACTACTCTAACAGGAATAGTAATGATGGGTCTTCCTGGTCCTATACCGGTGGGATGACATTGAGTGATGAATGGTGGAGACACAGTGTGAGATGGCAGGGCTACATGAAAAAAATTTCGAGACAAAAAAAAATTGCGGGGGGGGGCTCATTGCTGTCTTGTTCATCATCGTAGGGTCCTGAACAGCTGTGGATGGCCTGTCTTCAGAGCAGAGAGATCTTGCTGCAGAGTGCTGGGGGCAGTAGGTAGCAATGCGGCATTGTCAGCCCAGTCAAAATGTGCGGTAGGTGGCAAAACAGCTCATTTAGGGTCAAGCAGGGGTGAGCAGGGGGGTATGGGTGGAAATGGGGGCATAGACAGTGAGCGGGGGGTGTTGGCAGTTGTTGACAGCATCGTTAATGACATGGCAGGGGTGTAGGACACAGGTGGCAGCGAGACAGCATGTTCACGGCTGAACTGGGGTGAACTGGGGCATATGGGTGGTGAATGGGGGTGTTCTGGTGGGTGTGGTAGCGTATTCCATTGTTTCTGAGGTGTGGCTCATGGTCCTGCATGGGGTAAAGCAGGGGGTTCAGCCATCGTCAATGATGACATGGTGGTTACGCTAGGGAGTTGTAGGAGGTGGCCACAGCCACCTCCATGTGGCTATGCTGTATCGGGAGTTGCCGTGGATGTTACTATGTTACATGTAGTCACACAGCTCTAGAGAAGCAACATACACACTACGTCGGTATCAGAAGCATATATACATTGGTTCTGTGTACTCTTGTGTGATAAGCCTTATCACCCCTTACCCACCACCCTTACATCACGGCCATCTTCAAGAGGCTGCATAGCACATAAGCCAGTCTAGCCATCCAGGGACAAGAAGGTTTCTTCTGGCCGATCGTTGACAAGTTGGAAGACCTCAAAGTGGTATGTATCAACAACCCACATTTCACATTGAGGACCCCACTGACAATCTTCATTTTCCCTTAGGGAATTCATGCTGAATATAACTCGCACAGAAATGATCAAAGAGGCTGTACACGAGACTCCTGAGATCATGATCGATCCATATGACACAGATGCCTGCTGGTCGGCAACACATATGATGAGCTCAAAATTGCCAAGAGGGCTAAAGTGTACGAGGTCCTGGTGAAAACCCCGAAGGTCAGCACAAAACTGACAGCCAATCCTTTGAGTCAAGAGTAAGATATCCAACAAATTTCTTGATGGTGCCTGGTGTGTGATGAATTCGCATGATCAGTGTGTTGACTGGATTTGCAGGTCTTCTGGTGCGTCATAGTCTTCTACCTGTAGCTCAGAGTTTGGCAGAGGGATTGTCAGTGATATTAATAAAGAAAGAAAGTACAAAAAAAGGAAAATATATGAATATCCCAGAATATGTGACAATCTTGAGGAATGATCGAGAACCACCTTGGAACAGGTAAGTCCACAGGTGTGTCTACTTACCCTTCCACAACAGCATACCCATGCACATTACCCGCAAGGGTTTGTGTACCCTTGCAACCCCCAGGTACCCCTACCCACACCTGCCGAAAACCTGTACCCTCAACTAAGGGTAAGGGTTTCAACAGGTATGGGTATGGGTAGTGAAAAAATACCTGGGGGTTACCCATGCCAATCTCTAAATACCTTGCTCTCATCTAAAAGGATTGGATGCTGGTTTTGGTTTTATTTTCCTTTCTTTGAATACTTCTGTTTATTTTACATCCTTCTCCTCAAGATACAAGATTTCAACATGATCCCCTTTCCATGGTTAGCTGACATCCAGATCAACGGGCTGATCTGCTGGACAGTAGGGCTGAACAGCATCATTTGGGTGCACTCCGCACTTGTTGGGTGGCCAGGTGATGTTATGTCAATAGAGCACCCTGATGATGGACCAATTCCTGAGCCATCCCCAGCAATTGATGTTCCAAGACGAGAACTCGATGACACCAGTCCAACAATTCCTCAAGAACGATGTCATCAATAATTCTATTTTTATCCTCACTCCCCAATTCGTCTGTTTGCTCTCCTTTTTTACTTTATTTCTCACTTCTCTCAGACCAATTGGCGCAAGAGTACACATGCAATCACATGTTAGTAGTTTCCCCGATGCTTTTCTGTATATAAGGTGTCCTCCCACCTGTTGAATGGAGCATCCTTTCTTTCCCCACTTTCTCGGCTTCTGTAAGGACTCCTCATGACGGCTTGCATTCCCTCAAGACAACTGCACACCATGGTGTGTAGTTTTTACAATACATTATTAAGTTCTTAATTTATGGGGCAAAACGGTCCATTTCCAAGTTATTTCTATTCTTGTTCTCAGGTGTTTTGATATCAGGGCCACGCCAACGAGCAACCCTGTTCATCGGCACCATTGGACTCGACCTTCTCTTCTGTTGACTCTTTTTCTTTGTTTTCTCACATGCAATGATTCTTATCAGATATGATCGTGATGATCAGTTCACGAGCGTGTCGACTCTCGACAACCTTTTTCTCAGTTTTTGTCTTGCACGAGAACTTTCCGTTTCATTCAGATTTGATACCTACAACATTATTCACACGTTTCCGACATGTTTTCCCCATATATACTTACCCCATTTGCCATGACAGGTAGTGTTTTAAAGTCCAGTCCAGTTCGGTTTTTTGACCCTAAAATGGGTAGAACGTAACCGTAACCGGTCTAGGACCGACCCAGATATTGGGGGGACCTAACCGGACAGACTAAGACCGGTCTTTTGCGGTTAATAGACCGAAAAAAGACCAGTTAAGACCGGTTTTTTGTCGTGAAATTTATCATACTATACAATCTAAATGTATCTCAACAAATATTACCCAAAACACTTAACCGTCATACAGATAAATAATAATTGTAATTTCCCGGAGTTTGATCCAAGTTTTAAGAGATTCCGTCAAGATGTGACTGAGATATGGGAAAAGCAAAAGTGCAGTGTATTAGTTTGCGGTTTGTGGTTGCGGTTTGTGGTATGTAGTTACAACTTGTCAGGGCTGTTAAATGAATAAAATATACAAAGTACAGATGTTTATGTGTGTTAGTGTAATGTAATTGATGATGTCTAACTGTACCCAACATTTTGTAGCACAAGTTACAAGCAGTACAATCCATGTTATTCTGATCACGAAAAAATAATGGTATCAAAATGTATTTGGTCATATCTTTCTCAGTTCTTGACCGTTTTGGATGAACCAAGGGCCGAATTCAAGCCAATAAGCGGGGATATCAGGTGGGATAGCTCACGTGATCAATCACCGTTCTTAACCGATTTAAACGGGTTTTTTGCGGTTAACGATGTTTTTCAAATTTGAAAGACCTTAACCTTAACTGCTAAAGACCAGCCCTTAACCGTAACCGCTGGTCCGGTTAATATCTGTCCGGTTAGGTTCGGTTAACGTTTTTTTTTCGGACCTATAGACTGGACCTTTAAACACTAATGACAGGACAACCTGATTCATCGAGCCTCAACATCAGGAAATTCAGGACAAAATGAGAAACATTTGCCATCCATTAGCTTCACTTATCGCATATGTAATGTCTACAATATCCAAAAGAATTATACTTGTCACGATAAATGAATATTTGGGACAGCAGCCCTTGTAAAAATCTCCATACATACCATTGTGCCAGAAATGTATCTGACATGGAAGAATTACCAGCGTGATCTGGACATGCAAGACTGCTTGCCCACTGCAAGAAGCATCTGAGATTCTAATTGACAGCAGACCTGGTCAAATCTGCCAACCCCTTCCCACAGATGATGATATTATATTGAAGTGCCAGCCATTACAATTGACAGGAGACTGTTACGAACCGCGAACGGGCTAGGAAGGACGAGGTCGTAGGAAGGATTGGATACAGCTCAGCGGTACTGGAGGACAGCGTGTGAACGTGCACTGAGGACTTAGCTGATGTTGGGTGGACGCGGAGCTATGCTAAAACACACGGTCTTGGCTTCAACCACTTTCCCAATAGGGTTGTGCCTCTTGTTCGGTATCTGGGTGGACCATAACTTCGGAGCGAGACTGTGGCGGTCGTGCGCACTCGCGCAAGAGCGGAGCGTGAGTAGACGAGCGCGGCGTGAGCGCGCACGGGTTGCGGCAGGAAATGAACTTTAACGAGAACGGGAAGGAAGTGTTCGAAGTCGGTTTGATTTTTGATTAACAAGTGAGTTACAAGGAACTAAGCTACGTTGTATTTAAGCTATGTAGAAAGAGCGGCGTAGTTCGGATAACCGTACTTAAAATAAAAGATAATGACGAGCGAATAGGAAGGCGGATAATAAAAGCGTGAGCGAGATGTTACTGAACAAGTAAGAGGACAAATGCGAGAACATATTGGGATGCGCAGATCGTTCAGCGAAGGGGTAATACCACATGGGCTTGCGATGGCATGGAGACAAGGTAGTATTGATGACCGAGATGAGCGAGCGTGCACTCCATACGTGGACGTACGCGCGTGGGTTGCGCTCGAGTGCGCACGGATGTGCGACGGCGTAGCACCTACGGAACGATGTTGCATGATTATCTGGAGTCGGGTAGGGGTTATGGAGCGTGGTTGCACAGGACATAACAGAGACCTGGTGAAGCTTACCAACTGTTCCAGAGAGCCATTTCCAAGAGAGAGGCATGTCGAAGGAAGCAATAAAATGACACTTGGTGAAATCCGACAACTACACCTGCATGGGATCTACCTACCTACTTAGTGTGCGGTGTCTCAATGGCTGCAAGACACATGAGGCTTGTGAACTTTGCCAAGCATATCCGACAGGTCCAAGTACGATCTAAGGCTCACTGGCTGGGACTAGACGAACAGACACACCAATGCTGGTACCTACCTGGCAGACTTTGGACAGACGTCAGGAAGGCCACAATACGCAGCTTCATTGATGATATCTGTAAGTCAGACATCAATGTGATCTAAGGCTTGCAGGCTGGGACTATGCTGATAAAAATAAAAATATGCCAAGAGACTGGGAGCTGGCAGGGTGGAAGGGTGGAACTGAGAGGATATCGATGGGATTAAAAAAAGCTATATCTGATAGATAGGTTGGCCTAATAGGAACACATTAAACTTGCAAATCATGCATAAATATGGCCCAGGAGCCGTTACTAGGATTCGACATAATTTTACTTGGGGGTGCACTGTCACAGGAACAATGTAACGGTTATGTAGGTTCTAAATGGTTATATGGAGTCAAAGTTTTAGGGCAGCTCTCTTTTCCTTGATTTTAGCGAGCGCACTCTCCTTCGTGATGGGACACTTAGACAATGAATGCGCAGGAAAGATTTGGCTGCAAAGATTCTTTTTCAGTTTAGGGGGACGAGCCACCGCAAAACTCAATACCCACCGGTTCCACCAAAGAAGGAGCTCATTTACCTCGACATTCTCTTCTGGGTCTTCAAACAAATCAAGGATGCTTGTGTAGAACCGTTCAGAGTCTGTGATTATGTCCGACCTCGTGAAGACAGCAGAGGAAGTTAGGGCGAACCTAGCCTAACTCAAAAGCTCAGCATGTCAATGTCAATGTGTATGAGGATATTCTGCTGCGACGAACCTGCGTAGCAACATATGCAATGGACGCAAGGGTAACATGAGTCATGCCATGTATACGGGCGTTTCCTGATCGTGTGGCCTTCGGTTCCTTGTCAACTGAGCTCGGGAAAGTAAATATGTGCTTATATGTCTGTCAGTGACTACATTAATTAAGTATCCCAAACAGATCCAAATGTGTCAGCTTACCGAAACAAGGATAGTGCTATGAAATAACCCCTCCCACGGATGTTCTGAGTCATACTTGCTGTCCTATAAACTAATATGGGCCATTGGTCTCCCACAACCATGTAAGTCCCACTGCGAAGCTGCCCCTTAACCCTGTGTCAGTAGATGGATATTAGCAGTAGAGATCAAGGCATAAGTAGTGATACACAACTTGGGGTTGGACCAATCAAGGCCGGTGGGACAAAGTAAAGCGCCTGTAACGTCGTGGTTGAAACTGCGATCTATCTTGATGTTGCGTGTGAGCGGAGGGGACAACAACTGTCCGCGCGGGGTGATCCAATCGATAATGACACTCTTAAGGCTCTTGGTATCATCGGACCTGGCACTTGAGCCCCCTTTTTGTAGCTGAGGATGCTGTCAGCAAGTGGAGGAGAAGAAGTAATTAATACAAGCCAGATCAGCTATCATTGCAACCTCTCCTTCAGAGCCATTCATCAGTCGCTCTTCCAAGTTGGGAATCATCTTGAGAAGTGTTTCGTAGACCCGATGCTCCCATCGTTCCCCGACAGCAAATACCATCAAGAGTTAGCAGTAGGTAGCGTGAAAGAACAGACTCGAGTGTGAAGGATTCTTCAGGGTCATCAGCACGCTCCCCTGTGCAAAGAATCCCATTCAATATCAGAGTTTGGACACTGCAGAGCGCATGGATCGTTCGGCCGAAATGACGCTCGTGGTGAACGAGCGGCTCGGTAGTGCATCTGCCACAGGATATGGTCAGGTCCACGATAAACAGCACTGCGTAACAGATGCTTACGGCTTCTTCCTTGGACCCCATTCAAGGGCAGTAGCTGGATGTCGCCAAGGTGGATGGTTGGGCGATGGCGAGCCACGGTCATTTTCATCGTTTGGCATAGCGAAAATTCAACGTCACAGTCCAGAGTGGTAGTCCTCAGCGCAGTAGAGAGCTCAGCGCTGGCAGCGCGATCCAGAACTTGAAGTCATGAATTTATATCATTGAGGTCTGTCACGATGGTCACACTGGACGACTTGACCCTTTCTCTGCCCTTTCCATGTCCATCACGATGTTAACTTTTGAGGATGGGGACCTTTTCCCTGCCCTTTCTATGTCCATCAAGATGTTGCTGCCGATCGCCTCAAAAGGGTCGAGAACAAAAAAGGCACGGCTGTACTAAGTCCAGGGGTATCACAGTGATCCGATCCCTTGGCGCAGAAGGCTGAGCGCCGCCACAGCCTTCGAGCTTTGTCAATGCATAATCGAAGAAGTACTAGTACGGGTCTCCAGTAGGGAGGATGGTCCACAACACGCCTCGTCGAGGTGCTGGTGCTCATGAGTAGGGATGGTATGGATTGATGTCCATCTCTGAAACCTCTCCGAGCCAGTAGTCCAAGGCTTGAAACTGGTCAGTTCATTTCATTGGGTCATACCGTGACAATCATGATAAGGGTCGTTGAGCACCATTGACATTCAATGACTCGACGATCACGATGCAAAGCATGAAATAGTACCACAATCAATCAATATGTTCATTCTTCGGCTAGTAATAATACATTCAGGATACCACTACCAGTATAGCATGTCAGAAACTTGAGCGAAAACAAGGAGGAGCAAACACCAGACCAAGTGAAATGAAATCATAGGTATGTTGGACTGCAGCAGAGAATTCGAATTGAACCATCAAGCCATGTCATTGATAACGCAGCTCCACGCTAGACTACTATTTCCCGAGACATATGAGACGTTCCATAGTAAAATGATGTCGTCAAAGCTCTGCATTAAATGGCATGTAAGACATCGTAATGATGGAAGTTGACAACACACTCATTAGCTCTAGCAGCCCTTTCCTTTTCAAAGGCCCGGAAAATCAAATACCTCATCCAGTTAATACTTAGCCACTCATCGGTATGATCAAACACGTATTGCAGGAGGTGTGCCATCTGGACTGCCTTTTTATTCAAAATCTCAATGGGCTTCCATAAGTCATCGACAGCTTCCGTATTGTCGTTCTTGTTGGCACGCAGGGGGGCGCGTCCGGACTGTGCCCTGGATTTATTGAGCAACGAGAGGTAGGTCACACCATTTACCTCCTGCAGCCAGTCAATGTAACAACGAAATAGCTGGGAAGATCGTTAATGCTTGCCAAGACTACAGTGGTTGGGGGATTTCACTCACGTAGTTGATTGACATTAAAAATGCCAGTGCAGGAATGGTAGTCAGCTTCTGTGTGATGGAAGGGGGGAACGCCAGCAGTATGCGCAATATGAGCCTGTGCAGGATCTCGGCATGACCAAAATGTACAATGACGTGACCGGTAGTACTGGGCTATCTTTGCCCAACAACATGGGTATGCTCGCCGAGGATAACGTCTTCCACGTGTAACCATCATTATATTCGGAGAACGAATTCCAAAATTTGTTCCAAGCTTCAACTGGTAATACAACATGGATGAGGGCATCAAACCCAGCCAAAACTGAAGTTTGACCAGATTGAATAAGCTGGGAAACAGAGTGGGAGAGTAAGTACGGTCGTGCAAACTCATAAAATATCCTGTGCGTTTCTTGCAACAGTTTCTATGGCAGCGGCTTTTTTCTGAGAAAACTGCAAGAATGGCAGGTATTGTCAACTTGATATGGAACAATTTGAATAGTACGCACATTTTCAAAATCGGAAGGACTTGGAACCGGATTGATGCCTAAGTCCGAAAAACAATCCCATATGTTGTAGGTGATGAGGGTATTGCATAAGATAGCGTCAAGCACCCAATAGTCGATGATTCCAATACATTCCTCATCCACTGAGGTTCGTCCAAGCGACCCAGCGTCACCCAGGGTTCTGAAGAGGGGGTTGAAATTGTTGAATAGACTGTTGAATAGAGGGTTGGTGGTGTTGAGTGTGATTGGGCTGTGGTTGGTGTGGTTGAGCGGAAGGTTAAGGGTGTTCAAATCGGATAGGCTGGCGAATGCTAGCATCCAGCGATTGCGGTTGCAGATGCCAATCATCAATGGGGTAAGGGTATTGATGAGCATCACGTTCAGACATGATGAAGATCTCTTCATTTGAAGGGGTTGATTCGCCGTGGCCTGCCTCAGGCAGCAGGCTGAGGTTGCCAGCTAGGGTGTAACACGGGTCACACCGCGGGTGACTTTGGCATGTACCGCACCTGCACCCGCCAACACCGCACCCGTTCTGACAACACACCCGCGGTGACAGGCTTTTACCACGGTGTGTCATGAAACACCACAGGTGCAACACCATGTATATACACCGTTGTTTTGGCTGTATTTTTTACCTTGTGTTTGATGTTCTACATTGTTAAACATAGTGTATTTTTATTGTATAACCCTTGACTGACTTGACTACACCCTGTATACAACACCTAAGCTACAGACAATAAAGTTTTTCATTCAAAACATTTGCCCGAGACAGGACAACATAAGTATTAAAAAATTTTCATTAAACTAACTAGCCTCCCTTGTGGGAGAGGGGAACACAAGTATTAAAAATTTTCATTAAACGAGATGACCTTTCATGCATTCACGAGGGAGGGGCCATGAAACTAATTAATGATAAAAACAAAAAATATCTCACTTGCATTCACGAGGAGTTGTTCACCCTGGCTCGTTTCCTCCTGCTGTTCGTTGTTTGTCCCACTTCATTCGTTGTTGTTGTTGTCCTGTCCTCCCTGTCGTCGTCGTCTTGGTCCTGGTCCTGGTTGTCCAGGTAGTCACCGTCC
>QMFE01011047.1:0-10369 GCA_003314665.1 Tricholoma sp. MG77 | reverse complement strand
TTTTGCATATTTTAAGACCTTATCTAGCCTTAACCTTTTCAGCCCAAAACCCAGATGTAGAAGCAATTCAGCAAAAAAAGAAAGTGATACACAATTACCTTACTGTACAAACATGATGACTGAGAAAAGAACTGAAAGACCTCTACAAGACCTCATGCCAAAGGTAGAAGTCCAAAAGTTGCTGAAAAGGGAAAGTCTGAAAAGGAAAAGTCTCCAAAGGATCAAAAGTTCAAAGTCAAAGTTACAAAAGTACCAAAAAGTACAAGTCCCAAAAAGTCAAAGGACTTGGAGTTTTCCTGATGGATTATCAGGTGGGCTTGGTTGATAATTGTGTGAGCCTTGTGGCTTGGCTCCCCATGTCGTGGGGGTCATATACTGTACTTTGTTCAATGTAGTTTTCTGTACTTATCTCACTAATAATATGCATATTTTACTTTTTCAAAGTTGTCTAATAAGATGACATTGACCTCTGCTGTGTCCTCAGATAACAATGATGATGGTAGTGAAAACAGGGGCCCAGCATGACCATGAGAACCCCTTTGAATTTTCTTTATGCCAGAGCAGGCAGGCTAATATACATAGAATGTTGAACCCTCCAAGCTTGCGAGGTGGGCTCAACAAAGGCTGACTCGGACTCAGCGAGTGGAAGGAGTGTGGTCTGTGCACCTCGGTGCTGTCTCATCTTTCTACTTCCACTTGCTCCACCGAATTTCCTCAGGAATTTTCTTCCCCCCAAAACAGTTGTATTGCTTTTTGTTTACCGTAACAAGTGTGAGTCAGCAAGTAAATGTAGACTAAGGATGGAGATTCGTGTACAAAGATCTTCTGGTTGAAATCTTATCGATTACCTCATCGTCTTTGTAATCACTGCCATTTTGGGAATGTCATGCAACGGACGTTCTAACGGCCCGGAAATCGTAACATCACTGTGTCAGAGTGGGGGAGGCGTAGGACACTTTGGGTTGGGTAGAATCCGGATGTTGTGCAAGAGTTTTTTAATTGTATGGATAGGGTGAGTTGGTTTTTGTGGATTTTTCTCATTGATGTTCGGTGGATGACGTGGCCTTGCTGTGTTTTGTTAGATTGCGCAAGATTTCACGAGCTTGTTTTATTCGTTGCCGCCTGGCGCGTTGGATGCTTTGATGAATTGTGCGATAACGGCTTTCGCACTTCAAGAGAGGTATTCTTTGGTTTCGGCTTGCAATTTCTCGGTATGTCGTCTTGGTTTAATACGTATTGTCGGTCATCAATTGTTGCATCTCATGTGTTATCCAATGTCATAGTCGACACTACTTCATCGAACATCCTTGCATGACTCTCTGTCAGCAGACAAAGGACGTCTTTTGCAGACGCATGGGCGAGGTATTATGAAAGCTGTTTTGGAAGGGTTTGCGGGCGTTGCGCCTAGAAGGTCAGCTACACCTATTTCAAAATTCAAACGAACGAAACGTTTACCGAGTATCACGTTTTGCAGTGTGGCGCCGAATCTGATAGAAATGCTAGGGACGCTCCTAGGGAGAGCTGGGGGTGGTTTGGGAGGTGGAGGTGGAGGTGGTGCGGGTAGTGCGGTTGCGACTACTTGGATGAAGGAGATCTTGTTCTCTGTGAGCGTTGCCGAGTTCCTCGCTCTTGTATTTATGTTTTTGATGCTTTCTACTTTGTTTACAGAATGATTTCGTACAATCAAAAGCAACTCCGGAAGTGAAGGAGAAGTTTTTGAAAGCGGTTATTGCGTAGGTTTCATTCCTCGTGATTACTTCTCGTCTGGTTCTGATGTTGGGTAGTTCACGTTCATTGAAGAGGACACGGGATGCAGCACAGCAATTTACACTTGTCGCAAGGGGGCTGGAGGCTGCTGGAGGGTTCTGGGTTTGGCTACGCTGTGATATTGGGGTGTCGACAAAAGATGTGAATACAACGGTGGCCTTGCAAGTAATTTGTAAGATCAACTACGGACTATCTTTTTGCATGCCCTGTGCAAGCCACTCGACGATTAATGGCGTCAACTTGGACATCTTCGTCCGCTCCGCCACCAAAAAATCGTAGTATGCATCATTGTGCACCCCCATCTTCCTGAACAATGAAGTCTGTGCCCGCATGATGGATACCGAATTTCCGCGCAAATATAGTTATATCATCTTTCAAGTACGCGGTCAACAATCCTTCAACCCCTTCGAACCATCCATCTGGAGCTTTAGCAGCCTCCAGATAAACACGTACAGTAAGCAAAAAGTTCGTGAACCTATTACGTCTGTTTTGTCGTTGACCAAATGCGATCCTGATGCTCCGCCAGATAAGGAAAGCCAAGGCGACATGAGGTAGATACCCCGAATTGGAGCCGGCAGCAAAAGACGGGGGACAGCGTCAAATGGGTGTAAGATGTGGGAGAGCAGCTGTACGGCTATGTTGCCGCCGGCGGAGTCGCCTACTATTTGCAGGTCTTTGGGGTAAACGCCACTGGCTAGGACGTACTTCATGGCTGATATAGCCTGGGTAAGAGGGGTCGGAAATCCGGCCATTGGGAGGATGTCTATGGAGAATGTAAGTCTGGCTCGGTGTGAGGTCGCGAGGCTTGCTTGCCGTAAGTGAAAACGGCGAATCCAGCGTCAAGGTCCCTCCGTTTGAGCTGTAAACGCACGTAGTTCCAGAATGAGGCGGCGAAGTCCTGCATTGGGATTACAAACCCGCCACCTGCAACTTGAAGCGTGTAGGTAAGGATTTGACAGACGAAGGGTATATACCATGGAAGTATAAAACAACACGGTCTATCTTCTACCACCGTTGGTAAATCGTTCTGCTTCGCCCATTTTTCATATACTGAAGTGTTGTCCCCATATGAGCAACCGTCGGCGGCCATCAGGCATAGTCCCCTTCATACTGCAATGCATTCAAAACCGCACGTCGAGCGCGTGCCCTATGTCGTGAACCGCCGACATTGGATGGTGCAGACGATCACAAATGCTGTGGAGGCGAATGAACCAGGTCGGAGATTGATTGGTATGCTCGCAATAAATGCAATTTATCGCGGGAACCCCGCTAGTCCTCTGATTCATAGTTGTAGTCCAACGCCATCTAACTCTACGATCGCAACGTCAGCCTGAGTAGGAGCGGCAGCGAGGGGACATATTTTGATACGTTACCCAGTCATTAATGTGAAGTTACTGTATACTCATAGTGATATTCCCGCTAGACCCACCATTCCCGGCTGTGGCCGCCCCATTTTCAGCTTCTGCGTTACTCCCTTCATCTCCGGAACCCCCTGTGACAAAGCATAAGCGAAGTAAAACGGGTCGGTACCAAAGATGTACACCTGTAACATTACCGATGTTGACGTTTCTAGTAGTATTGCTGTCGGGTACGAACTTGAGTGGGGCATGGTAACGATTGGTTTGACCCCTGGATCTGTCCAATTGTGGTCGCTCCATTGAAATTGATGGTCGACATGGTCGACATGGTGAGCCGTGAGCGTCAAGTGAGTGTCTCTGAGCATAGCTTATCGTATAGAAGGGGCACACAACGATGAGGAGCGGACGAAAGAACTTATGACTATGTTGCTAGGAAACAGATAATACATCATTATTCAACGATTCGGCGATTATTATGAAAATCACGATTATCGGTGTTCAAAAATCGTCAAATAATCGCCTACTTTGACCGCCACTATTGTATGTAGCTATTTGTATATGGCTGTGACCGGTGAGCTCTCGAGCGCTTGCTAACACAGCTTGGGTTGTCCTCCTACTTCCATAAGTATTTTCAACCGAACTTCACCCATCTATTTGGATAAAAATTGCCCTTTACTAGTCTCGTCATGACGAGTATCCACACAGCACCTAATACTTCGATCGGCAATATCACCGCTATCAATCGCGATCAGATTAATAATTATAATTTCAACCTAGAAGGTACGTTGAGCTTCGAAATCGTTATAGACAACAATGTTACCCTACTTTAAATGCCAATAACTTATGTTGCCGTGTAATTTCATGAATATGATACTTACACTATGACCACAGGGGAAAGAAGACTGGAGGACAATCTTCCAGGCACTCATCTTCTTGGCGTGCATTGTAATGAAGATTCCGATTCTGTTTGCTTCGGAACCACTAGAAAGGCGCTGCTAGACGAAATCAAAAAATGGGCCTCAGACCCGGATGCTGAGCGGATTTTCTGGTTACATGGTGTAGCAGGCTCAGGGAAGTCGACCGTCGCTAATACAATCGCGAAATGGCTGAGGGAGAAAAGATTGCTCGGTGCGAGCTTCAGCTTTGACCGAAATACGGGTGGACGTAATGAGTCTACATTACTCTTTGGAAACATGGCATACCAGCTCTCGATTTCCAATGAACGATACAAGAAATGCCTCGAGAAGGCAGTCGCCCAGCATGGGAAGATGCATCCGTACAAATTACGTCAGCAGCTGAGGATGTTCATTGTTGATCCCATGGTCGAAGCCGATATTAACACCCCCGTTGTGATTGTCATTGATGCGCTCGATGAGGTCGTTGTGGGGAACCGAGAGGATAGGGTTGAGGCACAGGCAGAGGAAATGTGTAGGCTTCCAAGACCTGTCAAAGTTCTGCTCACCAGCCGCGATGAACCCGATTTGCATGCGAAGCTCGATGCTATCTCTTTGTGCCGTAGTCTGAATGACGCACAAGGGACAGCTGATGATATTATGGCATATACCCGTAACCGATTTCAGAATGCTACCTTCAATGGTTGGCCGACAGAGACGGACCTATGCAAACTTCAATCTCGTGCGGATGGTCTTTTCTTATGGATCGCCATTGCATCCGACTACATTCTAGAGCATGCAGACTCGAAGGTTGCATTAGCCATCGTACTCTCAGGTCCAGATCCTTGTCCTCCCCAACGAACGCCGGAAGCAGCCTTGGACCAACTACTTTGTGGCATCTTGAAACAGACACCTAAACTCTTTGATCTGTCCGAAGCGAGCAGATATGTCATTGGCACGATTTTGATCGCCAAAACACCTGTGACGCGAACAGCACTTGATGCACTTCTTGGGTTGGGCGATGATGCTTTGAACAACCCTATCATTCTACGTGATGGATCTCGAGTCCGACTCACTAGCTCCAAAGGAATAATTTCTATGCTTGGCTCCGTTCTGCGTATTGATGGCCATTTTGTTCGCGTTCTTCATATGTCAATTGTGGACTTCTTTACCACCCGAAACCGCTGCACCGATGAGCGCCTCTTCATTGACCGGTCGAAACACAATGGCGAAATTGCATCTCGATGTTTTGAGACAATGAAGGCTCTTCGACAGGACATTTGCAGGATCAACGATCCTACAATGCTCAATGAGGACATTGAGGATCTCGAAGAGCGTCTCGAACGATATTTGCCGGAGCACCTACGGTATGCATGCCGATTCTGGCATCAACATCTACTTGATGTGGACCGTGGTGATGAAGTCGGGCTGCGTGAACAGGCAGAAGAGTTCTTGTTTACCCACCTCCTTCACTGGATTGAAGTTATGAGCCTTGTTGATGATACTGAGAGCGTTTTTACGGTGTTGGAATCTGTAAAGGCCTGGTTTCAAGTGAGTTCACAAAAGCCCCGGACATTATATTTACTAAAAGATGATGTAGCAGTCCTCTGATCCTCCTCTGAGTTGTATCAATGAGCTTATTGAAGATGTGCTGCAGATGATGAGACAATTCTATCAACCAATAAGACAAAGTGCTGCTCATCTATACATCTCAGCCTTGCCTTTCATGCCACTAAAGTCCATTCTTTCTCAAACATTCATGCCGAAACTCGAGAACATCCCTAGGCTGATTTCGGATGCATACATCCCAGTCAGGCTGCCAGCGACAGCTGGTGCTACAGGTTCTGCGGATGGTTCTTTATTTGTGTATTCGCAGGATAGCATAACATTGCGAATATGGGATGTTGTGGCCTGCACTCCGAAGGGAGCGCCACTTATCGGGCATACTGCGAGGGTTAATCATGCCAAATTCTCACATGATGATAAACAGATTTATTCTGGGGATGTTGATGGCTATATTTGGGTCTGGGATGTGCAAACATGCACACCCATTGGAGCACCAATTTGTGTGAACTTGGATGCTTGGATTGAAAACATCTTCTTTTCACCCAATAAAATCTGGATTTCACTTTATCGCAGTGGTCATCAATATCAATCCCCTTTGGCATGGGAAATTACAACCCGTGAACTAATCACCGACCACCATTTCTCCAAAGACAACTGGGATTATTACTCCATGGACTCCAACAATATCATAGACAATTGGACAGGAATTGATGTCACCAACAAGTTTGCTTATGGAAGGACGATCAGTGACATCTGTGTTTCACCCTTCCACACCCAATTGGCTGTTATATATGAGAACCCCAGAAGTATCATGATATTTGTTATGGATACTGGCAATGTCATTGGGGATCCAATCCCACTGCCACACTACCATGTGCGGGTGTCATTCAGCCCCAATGGAAAGAGGCTCATCATCCAAAGTAACAAGGATGTTGAATTATATGATGTCAACACAGGGAAATCCGTTTTCAAGGTAAATTTAGACACATACAAGGGTGACCATCTGGATTCCAAGTCTTCTGATTATCATCTGCTTCCATCACAAGATGATAGCCACATAGTCTATGGGGGGATGTCTGAATATGGGGATGATGATTATATCATCTGTAAGTTGTGTGTTCTGGATGTGTCAAGTGGAAAAGTAATCTACTGTGATGATGAGGCCCTTGAGGCTCAGGCTGGCATAAAGGTAGTTGCCATCTCTCCTAATGGAGAAAGGGTTGTGTTCCGTGAGTTAGATAACACCATTGTTGTATGGGACATCCCTTTACTCAGTGGCAGTGCTGATCAACACCAACTCATTTCAGACCCAACAAACCAACGACTGCTCATTGCATGTTCTGACAGTTCTCTTCGGCTATCAGTCACTGAACCATATTCTTCCTCCATCCTGCTTGATGATGGCAGATTGCCAGCCACTTTCTCCTCAGATGGTTCCAAAGTTGTTGCAGCATCCTCAGACCATTCACTTTGTCTTTGGGATGCAAATGATGCAAGCATAATTGGACATCCATTACAGGGACACACCAAACCAATCACTGCTATTGCATTCTCACCTTCTGGGTCTCGCATTGTGTCAGTATCTAATGATCTGACACTCTGCATCTGGAATGTTCATGAGGGAAAAGAATCTCAGCTGCCGCTGCAAATTGATTTTAAACCAACTAAAGCAATCTGCTTTTCACCAGATGAATCAACCATCATATGTGTTAATGAGGATCACTCTGTTCAAACTGTGGACACAACAACTGGGGGCATCAGTTACAGTTATACAGACCGTTGGTGCCAGGCAAAATTCATAGCCAATGGAAACTACATCCTATGTACCTCCCAGAAAAATCAAAATCGTATTTTGGATGGACAGACTGGCCAAGTGATTGAAAATCATCCATTTTACCTTCCAAGTGGCATTTCAGACATTGTCTTCTCTCCCAATGGGAAGTATTATGTATACAATTCCAGGAGCACCAATATAGTTATCTCAAACACCTTAACTCTGGATACAGTCTCACTGGGAAACAGTTCTGGAAGACTTCAGTGTTGGGCTTTTTCTTGGGATGGAAGGTTGTTGGCAGCAGTGATTTCTGAATTACTTTGTCTGTGGGATACTCAGACTGGACAACGTATTTGGGCCATCCCTGTGAGTCAACATGCAAGGTTGTTGCTGTTTTCACCATCTGGCAATCAAATTTTATGCCATCATCAAATGCATTATCTTGAACTGTTGAATACTTCCACAGGACGGATGCTTTCATATGTGTCTGCACCTAGTATGTGCTTGCATGATGCTAGCTTTTCATTTGATGGGAATCAAATCTATCTCTTTGGGTACAGGCCTGATGTGTGTTGGAAATGGGATCTCAAGTCTGACAAGCTCTTACAAATGGACATGATAGACACCAGTGTGGCTACATGTCCACAATCAGGTATGTCTGTTAATTGTTTTTGAGCAGTCTAATTGCTGAAGCAAGAATTCCACACTGGCCAGCATCAACTCATATCATCAGGCTTTCTACTAATGACACTTATTGCATTACATCTCCTAATGGCACTCATCAGGCTATTAAAAATTGTTATAATGTTGTTCTTTTTGATGTGGTGATTCAGTCACATGTGGTCCTACTGTCCAGTAAAGGACCCATATCTTCACTAGTCTTCTCTGCCAACTGCTCAAAACTTGCCTGTGCAATTGGCACTCAGGCTTGCAGGGCCATCCGCATCTGGGAGGTTGACACACATTCTTTACTGAGGGAGCTTTTTGTGGATAACTTGAAGTGGGATCAAGTGCTTGCATTGTCCCCAGATGGAAGTCACATTGCATCTCTTGCATTTGGTCCTACTAGCAGAATACTGATTTGGGGTGTTACATATGGTAATCTTATTGCTTCCTGTGAGTGCCTCATTTCACTATTTCAACACAACTAAGCCAACAGGACATGTAGGTGTCTTTCCAGTGAACCAACCACATACCTATCCCTATCCGCATTGGGGTTCAATTACTTTCACCTCAGGTGGAAATATGATTGTTGCAACCATGAGAGATGAAATCTTAATCTTCAATTTGACACTTTGCTCTGGCCAAGAAATTAGTCAAGCTTGGGAGGTATGCAACCACTTCAGTATTAAGTGCCTCACTTGCTAATTCATTTGTTATCATAATAAGGGCCCTCTGGTGTCTCACAAACTATTGGTGTCATCATCCAGTATGACACACATCCTATGCGACACTGGTTCTCTATGGAATGTTGTGGACATCAATCAAGGTTGTGTAAGCTTCAGTGTTAATGGCTCTCTGGCTTCCCTCTCTCCTGATGGCCGTTTTGCTGCTGCTTTCACATTTGAGGAAGAGGTCAAAATAACCAGTTCCATTATACCCCATACTGTTCGTTTCCATGCAGACACAATCAGAACAATCACCTTCTCTCCTGACTCCACACGTCTTCTTGCCATGGCTGAGGATGGTCAAGTTCGCATCTGGGATCTCGAGGCCTTGTATCATGGTGATGCTGTTGATGTCATGACCATATTTCCTCCAGATAGAATGATTGTTCAACAGCATGAACATGTTGGCCATGATGGGTGGTTTTATGGAGGAAATGGAGCTCGGTTACTTTGGTTACCGCATGATATGAGGAAGGTTCTTCTTGCGATGGATATACAGCATGGATGCTTGGTCATAAAACATGGAGGGAGAAATGTGGCTATTCTGGATATGAAGGACTATTTGAAAGTGCCACAGGTTCATCAAGCCTGGCGGAAAGGTGGGAAACGTTTTGTGGATAATCCATGGGATGTATCTTTGGCTCGCTACTTGGAAAGACTGTCAATCACTGAAGAGCCAGCAAGGGCAAGAAAGAAGAGAGGGCATGAATCATACTTGGAAGGGGTTGGTGAAGGTAGCAGTGTGCAAGATGAGCAGGCTAAACGGTCACGGCTTGAAGATATCAATGAGGCTATAGATGTTGATGATATGTACATGTGATTGTGATCAGTATTAGTACAATCTACACCATTCTGAAATATGTGTTTGTAAATACCATATAACTGATGAAATGAATGGATAATCTACAACTGGAATACATAAGCTCTGTGGTAGTATATATATGTTGCCTTGTGCACATTATTTGGTATAGATGTTGTTTGTGAGACAACCTCCTTGGTACCCTGATACAGGGAGATGTCCTCCAGGGTGAATTGAGAGGGAAGGTGAGGGGCTGGGGGTACAGATTGGATGAAAGCTTGAATGGGCTTATGACATGTGAAATGTCCTTGTAAGGCATATTACTGCACTAAATGCTGCCAGGAAGGCTGCTGCAGCATGAAACCCCAATTTCCTTACTACACATGTAGGTTTGTCACTGCATTACCAAAGTATACACTGTGAAAGCACTGAGTCCATAAATCTGAACAGCTGAAGTTTATTGATCAAGAAATACTGGCCATTTCCAAATCTCTGCTCCTTGGTCTCCTGACAAGTGTGCAACAAGCTGTAATCACTGTCGTTGATACTTTGGACAGTTCCTCGATCCAAGGGCTTGTATAAGGGTGGAGAGAACAATGTCAACATCTTGAATTGTGAAGGTTACCATGCTGATAGCCAAGGTTAATATGGGGGATGCTGCAGGTAAGTTCCAGTGTTGCTTAGCACTAGAAAGGGGAAAGAATGTTAATCCTTCTATACAGGTTCTGATGCCAGCATCTGCACTTGACCAATTTCATGGAACACTTTCACTGCGGGCATTGGCCCATAAAAGCACTGGATATAATGGAGATATAATGAGAATT
>QMFE01011045.1:0-54107 GCA_003314665.1 Tricholoma sp. MG77 | reverse complement strand
CCGTACACCCACGCGCAGACGCGCGCACTCGTCCGCATCCGTCCGCGCCCCGGTCCGCACCTCTACACCGCGTGCATGCTTCGACTCTCTGACCCCACCAGCCCCGCGGATGCCTCGCGCTTGTTCCGCGCTTGTTCCGCCCTAACAGCTATCTCCAAGATTCGATCTCTCTCTTGTATTTGCAATTCTCGCTGGTGTCCCGTCTTTCCGTTTGCCGAACTATACTTAGTGTTATCATTTCCAATTGTAAGAAACTTCACCCCTATCCCGTATTCTTAGCCTTAGGCTCCACATGGTCTCGTAGCTTAGGAACGTGCCGCTTCCGTTAGTTAGATGTATAAGTACTTCGCTATGCACGTGTAGAACCTTAGTCTAATAATCAACAACGTTTCCACGCTCTCGCTCTCAGTCCCCTTAGTCCGCGCGACGAACTCCTTATCTGAAATAACGGACACGCTAGTAGCGCAGGGAGGCGCAGCTCACTAAACTCGTGTAGCTGAAGCCGAGTTCCGACCGCCGACCGTAGACCGTCGCGCACCGCCGCCGCTCTCGCGCGCTCCGTCTCGCTCGTCCTCGCGTCACGTATTTCGGTTCGTAACAGGTTGGGCGCATGTCATCTGGCGGTTTTGCATTCTCGACAGTTTGAATCTGTAGCCTCATGCCGATTATGCAGCTCCCTTGGTGCATTTACGCAGTCAACATTACTAAATTTCAAATAGTAATTGGAGTCAAGGTTTCCTCCTCATTCACACCCCATCTCTAAGTCCAAGTCGAGTGTCAGGTCGATGAAAGATCAATTAGACGACTGAACAATTACAGAGACGGTAATTCTGGGGAATGAGGTACTAACCCTTGTCTCAGTATATGTGCAGTTTACATAAATTGAATCGCATTCTTATTGTGGATGGCTCAACTCATTTATGGTCATCATTTTAAACCATGCTGGCTATCCTGAATCCAGAAGTCGCGGTGCTCTCCCACGAAGTGCAGATCGAGACAAACCTGTCCACCTTTTAATGGAAGGTGCTCCTACACGTGAGGTCCGCATTAGGTAATCTCTAACCATATTTGGAGACTTGTAAATTTGGTTCATGATAAAGTTGCCATGTACAGGCTTATTTCCTTCCTTGTCCAGGCACCACTGACTTACTTGGAAGATTTGGATTTCTTTTTTGGATATATCATATGTCAGTCCCACCCTGTACTATTTGAGATATAAACACCCCAGAATTCACTTGATGTCCTGACAACTCTGTTCTTCCCCCAATCTTCACTCTCTTATAGCTCATCCTTCATGCCTACGGACCACGACGAGAATAGTCCTCCTTCAGTCCTTGGTCGCCGTCAGTACCAAAGTGCACTTCAACTAGGGCCACAGAAGACAGTGTCTGTATCAGCATTGGTGATTGTTGTATGTGATCATACTGACTGGCAAGATTTCAGTTTATTGACTGATCCCCTTGTTCATCACAGTCATCATTTCGGTCGTACTGCTCATGCCTTGTGCCGTTTGCACACCCTTCTCACAAACGGTATCTTGTATGAGGTAGAGCAAGCAGCCGAACTTGTGGAGTCTCTGTCAAAAGAGTGAGTTTTATCATCAATCAGTCCCACTCTTCATCACACCATCACTTTAGACAAAGAAGAGAGTATTGCATATACAAACAATTGCTTCAGATGGTTCCCGGTCTCAAGGACCGGTTGATGAACGGCTCAGAGGAAGAAATTCTCCACATAGCTGACTTGGTTCACCGCTATGTTTCTATCTACCGTTCAGATTTCCTTCCCTGACATCAAAATGTTTAGATACAAAAAGGATCTTCCAATGCGTGGTCCGATGACACAAAGAGTCTCAAGGGTGCAATCCTTGACTGGATTACACCTAGTGGTGGCACATTGAACCCACCGCTTGCACGCAACATCAAGGTCGACCATGGCTTCCATCATGATCGAACTGGGGCTCTGCTTTGTCCCACTAACTTAAATTGGTCTGACAACGAGTAAGCCGTGTGATTCTTAAGGTGTTGCATAACGCCGATGTCATTTAGGACCAGAGGAAAGCTGAGATCAGGGGAGTTGAAAACAACAGGAGACAAATGGCCAGTGTTTCTCTACCATGGTTACTCCTACGACCCTGAAGACCCATGGAATGGCCTCTTCCGTAGTTCCCTCCTTGTGAAGGTGCGTGTTCGGTTTACAGTCATGTTACGCAAAGCCCTGTTCATTTGATGAGACAACAGGCATACAAGTTCATATTTACCTTGCCTAGTTCTGTTGACAAAGAGCCAAAGGCTACTCACTCGGGAAATGCCTGAATTCATGGGATGACCTCTATAACTCTCGCGTCGCTTGTGTACGTCGCAACACAGGTATCAGGACTTCTTTAATTCAATTGCAGTCTTGGTTAACCTTCTTTCTCAGGTCTGTTTTGCCCTCAGCTCATCTCCAGTCTTCTCCAGAACAGATCTAGCCACTGACTCAGAGCACTTTTACAACTCTGTTCTTGACCTGTTTGACGATCCCAACAAACAAGAGGAGGTAAACGAGCTGATTGTTTGGTGGAACAGGTAGTGAGTCTCCTTAACCAATCATAACCTGTGTTCACTGTTCATTCAGGCAGGTCTTTCCTGCGTATTCTTCAAGTTCCTCCCAACATCTGAATGCCACCAACTGTGTTGTCGCTAAAATCAAAGCAAAGCGAGCTGTGATGAGGTCTCGTGTAAACATTGCTACAGTTTAATATTAGTAACTATGGATTAGCGTACACAAGATAATTTACATTCTGAGTCGGGATTTTGATCACATTCAATGGGTGATAGCGCAATGAGTGTCAGCATTGGAACATCGGTGATCATCAATATCACTCTTTATCACCTTGCTGCTGCATCGCAAGCTTGCACTCCTCTCTGTCAGATATAACAGCTATAAGGGTTGCCGCTGATGCTGTGGCAAGCAGGATCTGCACACTGACAGTGGTGTTTATCGTTCCAAACTCTTCCTACCCGCCTTTCATTTGTGCGTGAACAATATATATCTGCTCCCTATATACTGTGCTGACCCTCAGAATTAGAAAGCTGACAATGAAGTTTCAATTAGTCTTTCCTTCTCTTGCTGATGTACCTTGGCCCTCCATCAGCACGCAGCTGCTGTCTTCCATATAAGCGGCAAATCCATCAAGATTGTTACTGGCAGCCCGCATTGGAGCACTGATAGTCCTGTGTATCTATGAAAACCCTGCTTTGCCCTCCTACTTGAGCAACCTATATCTATCTGGGGAATATCTGCCAAAGTTGTGACGGCGGAGATGGTGAACAACATTTCAATGCTGATATAGATACCTAACTTTGAAATGAAGGTAATTAAGACTTGCAGTGCAAAACGAAACAACAGTGCAAAACTTATTTGTCCGACTCTTGGCAGAAAGTATATAAGGCTTGGATATCTTCCGCAGGTGAACAGCATTTCAATGCCGATACTGATGTCTAATGCTTAAATGAATGTAATTAAGACTCACAAGTGCAAAATGAAACAGCAGTGCCAAACTTATTTGTCCGACTTTTGGCAAAAGTATATAAGACTTGGTTACCTTCTGCGATTTTCAACTTCAATAACGATGCCAGTAGTTGGAGAGTGGGAAATCAATTGAATATATTATGTCAATTATCAATTATAACAATGCTCCCTAGCATAACCTACCTTTGTAGCACTTTGAAGACCTGGCACGTTGAAATATCACCATCATCATTGTGCTGCTGGTGGCATTCATATGCTGTGAAAGGATGAAGGTAGCTATGTGTTTCACCAACCAACCCTATGTATGTCTAACTTTATAAAATGGTTCCCAAGAATTGGAGAAAATGTTGTTATTGTTCTTCTTTTATGCCATTATAATGTCATATCATAATATCCTTGATTTCCTGATGGTTGGATTATATAATCTGTCACTGCTTAGTCAGTGCTTAACAAACCATAGTTTGCACACACACACAAATGAAGTGTTGTGATAGTTGTCATAGGGACTACCGTGGATATCCATATGTAATTTATGGATATGGGATTTGTGGGCTTGTTATTAATGGTTAGGCTAAGGCACATTGCACTGAGGTGAACATACCATCCATTCATGTGTACATAAAGCCATTAAGCCTAAGGTTTACATTTACAGTGTGTAGGTCAAAATGGATGCCATGGATGGCCATTTTTCAGAATAATGGTCATCCACACATCCATTTCAATATCCAGCTTGCATATCTCATGTAAACTATCCTAGATTTCACCCAGACATACATAGGTATCATATGAAACATGTTACAATACAGCTAGATGCAAAAAAAAAAATTCAGCTAATGGCACATGATTTAGAATGGAGTGTCAATTATCCATGGATGACCCACGGTAGTCCCTAAGTTGTCACAATCCATGTTTGATTATATGGTATCCATGTTTCATTGAACTCAGTAAGACCTGATAGCTCAGTTGGTTAAAGCATCTGGTATATTTCCAGGAGGGCCTGGGTTCAATCCCCAGTCTGGTCATCTTTACTGTTTAACAGAGACTACTGTATTAAGCATGCACATAAGATACTGAAATAGAAAAGGAACCAATGGTGGATGAGGATGGATGTGTTCTTTGTCTAGACTGTCAAACACAGGTCAGAACTGGGAATGGTGGGGTACAGAATTTTCTGCAGCGCCATCATGGAACAGCCCAGTGTGCAGCAAATAAAAAGAAGCAGTGCTGTGGTGCATCAAGAGCCCAAGGTGTTATTGAGTGCACAATGGTAGGATGTGAGATGAGATGGGTGAGTTAAAAATCTTCTGTACAGTGGAATCACAGGGTTGATAGTGCATCCAGTACCACCTACAGTGCATCAATCTGGAGTATGTTGTCAATGGCTGGGCTTGTGAGGCATGTGAGGTGAGTAGGAACAGTCAGAGACGTGGTGGAAAGTGGCGGTGAGCATAATGCAACAAGGGTGGTGTTGAGATTTCCTTATATAGTAACTATTCCCCACACCTAGTTAGTTAGTTAACCTACCCAGGCCGTTAAAAAAAAAATCGACCTGATATGCTTAATTTTTTTTTCAGACACCCCCTTGGGCCTCCTGGCAGCCTGAGCATCCAAAAAGTTATCTTGCAGGCATTGCCATGCTTAAATGCCCCTCCTCAAAGTTTAGTTGTCTCGAAACGGTAATAGGAGCCCATAGGATTGATATAACACCGATATCACGTTAAGCTCCTCGTAGCCGCTGAGAGTTTACTAACCGCATCCATTTCAATCGATGAGACGGTCGCGGGCTGAGCGCTGACTTTGTCGATATCGACGTTATATTCATTGCGTAACTGGTTCTTCAGCTTGGAATCAGGGTAGCCCAATAGTTCAGCCCATGGCCTAAGAAGTTGGAACATCTTCTTCACAGACGCAGGATCGCCATTTTTCAACGCTGTTCACGTTGAGTCAGTTCGGTTCACATATTGGGACTTCAGGTACTTACCTCGTTGTCTCATTGACAGAAACATGTTTCTGTCAGCTCCCAAACCAGCTGTTCAAGGTTCAACTGTCAACGACTAAAATATGCACCTGTTAAAACTTAGCACTTACTAAAAGGTGGGATCATGACCAATTTTTCTTCGTCAGGGGGGCATATAAACTGGTTATCGGATCAGAGGACCAGAAATAGTGATAATCCATCTCATAACTCACAACATAATCAATCATCTTAGGCTGTTCCAAAAATGATATTAAATGAAGAAGCGCCCGACTCCTATTAAATCCTGGATCAGGCGGGGGCACTTTCACAACGACCTTCTTTTTAGTTAGGACCTGGTGCGGAAAATCATCTGACAATAGTTTTCCACAAATCCACTTGTGAGCGCAGTGGATGTCGGATCCTTTCTTCCAATCATCTACTTGGCATTCACTGGCGTAATGACTAAGATAATGATTTAAGGTGTAACAAAGAGAAATATGCCCACCGTGAGCAATATCGGATGGTTCGTCCTATGGCAGCACATTTGCCACACATCTTCAAGTCCTGACTGGGTAATAGTTGCCCGGCAAGCTTCTCACATTTCCAACATTGATTCGAAAGTTCCTCGCACTTAGTGTTTAATGCTGTTTCGTTTGCGCTAAGCTGCTCCCGGGGTTCCAACAATTCACGGGGAGCTTCCGTTGAGGGCTCGTGCGATGATGCACGTCCTTCTGTTTCAGTCTCACCCTGAGATTTATGCCCGACGGAGGACCCCAGAACGACGGTAGAAGAAGCGGAGGTGGATGGCTGACTGGATTCTTCTTCCCGCTGAAGCATATTATGGGCTTCCATTTTCTGCTGAGAAATTCCATGGGCTTCCACTTCCTGTTGAGGCGTTTTGGCATCCTCCTTCTGAGACGATGTTTCATAGACTTCCTCCTCCTGCTGAGGCCTGTCAGCGTCTGAAGAAGCCTCGACTTCATGAACTTTAGGCAAACTTTGCGACCTCAGCCCCTCTACCGTGGTTTGGACAACTGCTAGATCTTCGCCCGAGGGTATCTCATCTTTGTTAGAAGAAATTTGTGACGATGACTGCCTCTGCATAAGAGCAGAATATTCTGCTTCCTCCTCGTACTGGAAATGTCGGGGTCAGCGAAACTACACGTTCGGTACAATACGGAGAAGGACCGATACGTACGAAAGCCAGGATGACATAGAACAAGACCATGGATATAAAATAGGTTCTGTGTTTGCGATATCTCGCTGCGCTGGCACGAAACTTTTTGTTTTTCAAAAGCTGGTCTACCCCAGCATGATCAACGACAATCGGTTCGACAAATGTCTCCTGTAAGTCTTCCGGAAGGATGCCTAGAAGAAGCGACAGCAAACCTCTTCCGTCATTGCTCGCCAGATATGCTATCGTCATCTCGGGACACCACCGTCGATAATTCTCGACGTTCGGCTCAGCACACGACGCTTGAAAGAGCGCATTAAGGATGAGTTCCTCTCGTCGAGTCTGCGGAAGAGTTTTCCACTGTACCGCAAAGTCGTCATCAGTAATATGTCGTACAGCATACTCGCAGAGATCATGTTGCAATTGGCAAACCTCGCTTGTGGCCACATCCGCCGAGTCGTCTGAGCCTGGGGTATACGAGATGGCACGTCGACTACTTGCGTAGTTTGATTTTTTCAGTTCGCGCTCCCAGCTCTCGTTCCAGTGAATGCGGTCTGCATGTTTATTGGGTCTTGACTGGAAGTTGACACTCGGAGCGGGCATTGCTGCCAGCAGCCAAACTGGTGTGTTGAAAAAGTCATTGCACGAGGTTTACATAAATCAACTTCATGTAAATAGGCGCCCTCAAGTTGAGAATAAAAACTGCCATATATAGCATCGCATTGACAATTGTCGAGTTCCCAATCACGTTGAAGTATACCGCCATATGATGGGTTATTTTCTTACTAGAACTACCTTCCGTATTACAGCTGAATCCAAAACGATAGGCCCCTCCCAAAAAATCCCATCCATTGGTGGTTAACTTCAAGTTTTAATCCCCGGAGAGCTTTTTGACAAAAATTGTACCATATTATGCGCCGCTTACTGCCAGACCTCTCGCGTAGCTTGTGGATGTCCAAAATAGGCCAGAATATGTTGAAATCCAGGACCCGTTTTTCGGGATCGTCTTGGATTCGTCTCCGATGACGAATCCCATATCTGGATCTTGACTGAAAAAGCACTTCATCATGCGAATGCGCACAAAGAGTTAAAAGATATGTACAACGCCATCAAAATGTAGACCTTCAAGCTTCAAGCTTCAAGTTGTGCGGGGAACTTGAAGAAATGTTGCCGACGATTTGTACAGACATGATTTAAATTTTTCTGGAGCAAATCCATAGTATGCATGAATCTGTCTTGCCCTGCTAAATACACCACCTTCTATAGTTCTCATATGTCAGGGCCCACCCAAGAGGCCTGATAAATGCCCTCAAGAACGAGTGCGGTTGAAGTCATTTCCATACGTAACTTGAGGTTTCTCCACGGTCAACTCGCAAAACCACGCTGGAACTACCCTGCTGTTGTACTGGAAGTCTGGAACATATTTAGCTCCCCAAGATTACAAAAATCGACGAGCCTCAAGCGCTCAGAACGTGCCATACGGTTTTCGGGATTTATTCGGCCAACTTCTTGTAGCCGCAGTCCGGTTCCGAACCTGAACTTTTCAGAACCACCTTAACTCTCGATGAGCCGGACGCGTGCACGTGAAACAGAGTCACATCACGCGTTCATGTTGGTTGACTATCACGTGGACAAAAGCAGCTTTGTTGAAGACTATGGCACCAACGCGTCGAGCTCAAGATCCTCAGTCCCCCCATTCAGGAGATACTGATTCAGATTCAGAACATCCGACACCCAGACAACAAAAACAGCATCTTAGGAAGCGACTCAGCGAGGCCTATAACCCTGAAAATGACTCAAGTTTTACCTCTGAAACCGGTCGTGTTCATCAGCGTTCTGTGAACATAAATGACGATGCTGCCGAGAAGCGTAGACGCAGAAAAAGCACCAAGATCACCGTTGTCGAGAACGCTATGGCAGGCCCGTCTTCGGAAGGCAATATGGACGCCGATCTGACTGAGACATCGAGGACCGCGAAGCAGAAGCAGCAGCTTACATCAGTAGCTCCTCCGCCAGTTATCAACGTGCCAAAAGACGTGATGAGCTCTAATTTTGAGGAGTGGATGAAGATGGCCACAGATAATGTATGCATCACCCCCTTTGCCCGATTGACATGAAATCCGATCGATATCTGCTGCCTAGAAAATTAACGCGGCTAATTCGTGGAACTTTGCCCTTATTGACTATTTCCATGATATGTCACTCTTGAGGAACAACGACGACAATTCGATTAACTTCCAACGCGCGTCATGCACTCTTGACGGCTGCGTTAAGATTTGGACTAGTAGGGTGGACAGTGTCGGTACGGAGACTGGGAAACTACTCAGTAATCTCGCTTCCGAGGGCCGAGATGATGATGGGGATGGGGACAACTCTGATAATCCCGACGGCGATCCCTCTCAGGTAAAGAAAAAGAAAACTAACAGACCGGCAGCCACTTTAGCCAAAGATCCCTCGCAGCTACGGAGTAAGAAACTTGACTTGGAGTTCAGTGTCGACCCTCTATTCAAGAAGACATGTGCGGATTTTGACGAGGGAGGCGCTCAGGGACTCCTAATGAATCATCTAAGCTTGGGGGCAGGCGCCGATGGGGGAATGAGAGTCGTCTTTGATGCCAGCGATTCGACGGGAAAGATCGAGGAGGAGGAGGCCTTTGAGGAGCCAGAGGATGATATTGATTTCAGCTACCTCCGAAGTAAGGGACACTGCCCTTCTGCTGACGGTCGATACTGAAATGCCTTTCCAGAGGAGTTCCTGCCAGATCTCCATATTTTAGAGGACAAAGCTATCTCGCATTCGCTTGCCGATTTTGCCTTCTCAAAGAATGCCTTCAGCTTTGATGAAACAACCTTCTTCCAAGACAATACAACCCAGGACGACGGCGGCGGCGGTGTCGATATGAGTGACGAAGGTCTTGCCATGGATATTGACAACAGTGCTCCGCCTGTTGAAGACTTCTTCGTGGGTGTGGACGCTGTCGATGACTATAGCGGCGGGGACATGATTGGTGGTGACGATTATGGCGACAATAATTCTAATGGCTCAGTGGGACCCTCAGGAGAGAGTGACCGTCACTCTGGCACTTTCGTCCCATTCGATCCACGCCGCGCACCCAATGAACGCGATCTTGTTATGGCCATGACAGATGCTGACGGCGACGGAATGATGGATTACTTCGATCAGACCTTCCTCAAGAATTGGGCGGGTCCAGAACATTGGAAGTTGCGGAAAGTGGTTCGAAGACGTGGGTAGAGTCATTTGTCTTCTGATCGGCTGCTAATTGAACAATCGTCACCAGCGGACGATGCAAATGCGGCGGCCAAGCCAAAAGTTCGCCGGGAAAAAAGAGAAGCGTTCAAGATTGACTTCCTGGCACCTCCCGACCCCGACATGGATCTCAAAGAAATTTCAAAGGAGCTCTTTGCACCTGTTACTAAAGGGGCAGGAATCAATCTTCCTGGCACTGGTACAGCCGCTAAAAAGAGTAAAAGAAAACTGAAGGAAAAGAAGGATGACCATCGACTACCGGATGACATGCACTTCTCCAGCAAGCAGCTTGTGACATTATTCCTGAAACCCAAATTCTTCGTACGGTATTTCTTGAGTATAAATGCCGTCCGTGTACTGACGCCAGCTCAGCTCAGGATGCGAGGACAGAAGGTGAGAATGAACCCTGATGGAAATGGAGAGGTAGACGAGAATTTCTGGGCGCAAGCTGCCGCAGACCAAGCAGCTGGACGCACAGGCAACCAGGAGCACGATAATTGTAAGCTGGATGCACCTATTTTGGAATCATAACTAATGCTACGATTAGCAATGAACGGTGGTGCTATCCCATTCAATACACAGTTCTTCCACGACGACTATGACGACGGCCCCGGGTTCGACGATGTGGATCCTTATGACGGAGATGGTGCCGGCGTAGCCAATGCAGACGCCGGTGAGCAGGATCTGCTGGCTGCTACTCAAGGGCAGACGAGGCGAGTACGGCCCGAGTTCGTGAAATACGCCAAACGAGCAAAGAGAGTCGATGTACGGAAGCTAAAGGAAAATATATGGCAAGGGCTCGATATTGTTGTGGCTCCAAAACAGAAAAACCATGAGGAAGATGAAAACATGGTGAGGCATGGAGTACCTTTTTCGTGTGTGTGAAGACTAATATTTATTCAGGATGTCGACCAAACTTCTCTACCTCCAACAGATCCATTAGAGGCACGAATATTTAGTCAAGTCATTTCGGGTCTTCAGAAGTCCTACCCCCGAGATAAAATGGAGGAAATCAGCACCAGCTTCTGTTTCATCTGCCTGTTGCATCTTGCGAATGAGCAAGGCTTGAAGCTAGAATCTTCGGCGAATCGGCAAGAAGCAGATGAGTCGGACTTGGTTAATGGGGAAAAGAAAATAGGAAATATATGGGATGTAAAGGTTCGTGTGGATAATCGTGTACATGAAGTCTTATTGATCTATTCCCCACAGATATATCGCGACCCCATTGCTTCTCAGACCGCATGATTTTTATTCGGACACCTCATTGTTTTACCGGCTATCTTTACATCGTTCTTGTTTGTTTCTTTTCCTAACTTAAGTGTATCCTATTAGCTCCTGTGCAATGTTGTATAATTGACGGGTGATCTCAATATACACACCTTATCTCATCTTGAACTACCTATGCTCACCTTGAAGCCTGAGGCCTGAAGACCTCGATGCTGAGCCGGTTGCGTCATTATTTATTATTTTCGAGTTCTACTATTACTGTCGCTTATAGGTCCTCGAGATCGACAGCAAGAGTGTGCGATTGATATATTCTCCCACTACACATCCATGATCTCGCAGAACCAGTGTTCAAATTTACCGTGCGTGATGCGTGATTTAAAAATATATATCTCTCATGTTTAAATTCCTGACTTCGTCCAGCATTCGGCGACGCTCAGATAGAAGGACGTCGTGACACCGATGCAAGCACCACGACAAAAATTGAAGAGTTCACCGTAGCCACTCCGCACAAGTGAGTCGTTAAATTCTGGGTGAAATGCGGCGGGGGTGACAAACCTGGCTAGAGCTATCATCCCACCGCTTACTATAAGTACTGGAAGTACTACGTCGCGATCAAGAATGCAATCGATGGTTCACGATAGGTTCCATATTTCTTGATTTCTCTATTCATTGTCGCGGGCAAACTTGGTTCAATGTCCAGCATAACTGATAAACATAGGGCGTAGTACATACGAGACCTAGACCACTAAGTACTGCACCACTCAACCAATGTTCCCTCCAATCCCTCTAGCACGCAAAAATCCAAGGCCAACTTGTTTGATGACAACGATGACAACATCAAACTTGCTCAACCCCTGCCTATTCCATTCCATCCCCACATGTAAGCTTGGCACTGCGGTACGGCCTCTCCCTTCACAAGGGGATCCGCAAAGCTCACATCCACCTCCCATCGAGACACAAGGTGATTAATCATCTGTATCCCTGGGGAGTGCGACAACACATCCTGGCCGGACTTGAACGCAACCCCGACAACGAGCACCTTTGATCTGCTCCTCATTGAGGATGCCTTCAAGCTGTCCTTCTCCAACAGTTTCTCAATTACGGAGTCAGCTATCGCCGTTGGCCTTGCAACCATCTTCTCTGTTGCATGCCGGAGCAAGGGAAAATCGCTTGTGCTGAACAGGCAATGTGGGTTCACAGGGATACAATGTCCGCCTACGCCAGCAGAAGGCGAGAACGGCATGTAACCGAATGGCTTGGTCGCTGCGGCGCAGGCCACCTCGAAGCCATCGATGGGTGTGGGAAGTGCCCGGCAGGCGTCATACATCTCGTTTGCGTAGGCTATGCAGACCATGCGTTGGCAATTTTCGTAAAGCTTGGTCATTTCGGCGACCTGCGGAGACGAAGTGGGAACGAGGTTGTCGAAAATAGGAGTGTAGAGCTTTTGGATGGAGCGCAGAGAGCCAGGGGCGACGTCATCGAGGCCAGAGATGATTTTTGAGATAGACTCGAGAGAAGGAGTGATCCGTCCGGGGTCAACGCGCTGAAGGGTTCCAAATTAGTTATATTTCATATGCAAATAGATGTAGTGGCCTTACCTCGGGGCTCATGCCAGCTTTTAGGTCAAATTTCAGGGCTATTTTCGCCAAAAGACTACGGGTCATGCCTACAGAAATGGAACTCTCGATGACAACGGTAGCTCCAACGCGAGCGTGAACGGCAATTGTGTCAATAGCCGATTGAAGATAGGATGTATCGACCGCCGAAGTTCCAGGGACAAGGAGGGTAGGGACTGAGATGAGAAAGTGAGTGGCGGCGCCGAGACGAGATGGATCTGAGGTAAGGCAAAGACGGGCATTTGGAAGGCCCGGGAGCTCGCCAGCCACCGATTCCAACCTGTTTTGGGATAGATCGAACTCAATGACGTTGTAGTAATGTTTTGAAAAGCCAGCGACGAGGTGCAACCCAACGTAACCAACGCCAATTACTGCAACGAGCGGGGTTTCATCCTGCCAGTGTGACTGGAGAGAGGCCCACTTCTGGTAGCTCTTGCCCCGACGGCAGAGTTGCGAGGACACGATGGAGAACCGATCCCCTCCCGCTCTTGGCCTGGATTTGACAATTAGCTGTTGATGTCAAATGAACAACAGCGGGCCAGTGAGAGACGTCAAGTGCCGAAGCCATAGTACTAGTAGTAGTTTCTGTGAAAGTCTGCATGTTGGTCTCTAATGATGGGACGCATCTGGATTCTGTGGTCTCTTTTAAACAAATCGAATACAATGATGTCGAACCCGCAAAAGGAGGCTTTTGTCCATAGCAGAAGAAGAGATGCTGGCAAGTCCGAGTCGTTTAGGAGTCCAACCCGCTGCCATCATTCAAAGTGTGCGATGTCAGATACGTTTAGGAGTCTGGCGGGTTCCTTTAGGAGTCAGCACGTTCAATTCCTCCAGAGCTATGACGCCGCAGAGGTGCATCCAATCCGTTCATCGACCCCTCAGCCTAATTATCTGTCGCGGTCGTCGCTCATAGGCGCTTCACATAATAGATCCCTCGCCTCGTCTACCTCGCAATCGGCTGGTCTCATAACAATGCAGTGGCGTTCAACACCGAACCCAGTAAACCCCGAGTTAATATCTTCATATCGGAATGTAAGTACCCAGAAAATCATGCGCCATGCGCTAGTGACGAACCACATCATGAAATACCAGAAGTCCAATGTCTCGGCGAACTAGGCTACACATTGAGCTGCAGCTATCGCTCTCATTATGGCGCCATCGTAAGTCAATAATATCTAGCCGAACGTCCCCCCGTGTAGTCCAATTTCCAGTCACCTCTTTCTTTACCTTTTCCCATCAGATAAAGCCTGATTAGTCTTCAACTCGGCAAGGTATCCATGCGCTTTCCCCAACATCCAGATAGGGAATGAGAACTTGAAGTTAGGATATGCGATAGCGCAAGTTTTGTTGAAGACCCCTTCGATAGCCTCTTGCGGCCACGAACCATCCTGTAGATGATGTCAGTCCACTAGGTCACTTAACAAATGGCTAAATCGTACCGGCCGTTGTCGCGACATTACCAACCTGACCGCTCGCTCGATGGGTTCCGAGTGTGGGTAACGGGCATACATCAGCGACATGACAGCCCAACAGGTCTGGACAACCTGGCTTTCTGCGTGCTCAATCCAAGTGCCTTGTTCACAAGACTAGGGAACCATTGAAAATGAATGTGGTGACTCGAGGGAGGTTGCGTACCTTATAACTCTCGCCCCATCCACCATCGGCTCGCTGTTTCTTTAGCAAAAAATCGCATGCTTTTCGGGAGTATTGGCTGTTGTCATATGTTTCTCCTACTAGCGAGAGACTTTCTGTCGCAAACTGGGTAGCATAAGTGAAACAGATTCCCCAGGAACCCAACCATCCTCCCTCAGGTGTCTGTGAATCGTGAAGATATTTGATCGCATGGCGAAGGGTTTGGCTGTAAAACGACACAAAACATCAGAAACTCAACATAAGTGGAGGAAGGGCACCAACTCGATATCGCGTGCTCGATAATGGGGGTAACGTTTTCGAAAGATTGCTAAGGAGGTAATGACGGATGTTGTACACTCAGGATAACAGTATTCCGTCATGATGTTGCCTTAACAGGAATCAGTGACGTGTAGGAAAATAATGAAAGAAACTGACCAAAAACTTCCGCAGGATTGAGCCATTCCAGCCAATGTGGACCTCTGATCAATTCGTAACTCGCGAATCCGCCATTAGGGTTCTGAAGTGTTAACATAACATCGACGGCATCACACATTCGCCGTTCAGAGACAAGCTTGGGAGTGAACCTAGTGAACTTAATCGTGAAGGATGAATTAGGAGCAAGGCGAACAAAACATACTCAAGGTGATGTTGCAGATACATCACAGCCTTGAGGCCTTCGCCCGTGCAATCACTGACAGTGTATCCCTGTTCTTTTGTGCTATACAAGGGTGTTATACATCAACGAGAACGTCAACAAGATGTGGTTGGGTTTTGTTCACCTGAAGCCCCAAGCACCCTTGGTAGTATGGCGGTATGATGTATGATAATGCTTTGGATTATCGAGGATCTGGGCCTGCTCCAACCATTCCAACGCCTTTATAAGACCCCGTTTGTTCTCCTCTTCATCGGCCAAGCCGGTCTCGACGAGTGCTTGAGTTATGAAGCCTGTATCCCAGAGCTGACTACCATTCGTGCCACACATCATCATACCCTCGCTGCCGATCCACATGAAGTCTTGACGCTTGATCGCGTGCTGTTTATAAGCTTCGCTGTCAGATCCTTCCCGGTGGGCACGTGCAACGAGATTGAACATCTTTGAAACAGGACCTAGGGTTTGGTAACCTGTGTTTTCATCTTCCAACACGACGAGGCTGTACGCCCGTTCGACACCAGCGCGTCGCAAAGGGGGGACAATGCAGTGCTCATAGCTACTCAAGACGGCCGCAATCATATCGAACAGGCGGGAGTGAGGAGCGTACAAATCTGCCTGGGAAATATTATTGCGCTGAGCAGGCCAGTAGATTGAATAATAATTCTCCGGATATAGTTCCTGCATGCAATTATGAGGAAATCGTTACTCCCAAGGTAGAAAAAAATTACCTGACGTAAAGACAAGATCAAATCGTTCTCCTCCATTTTAAATCGGACACCATACAGATAGCTCATCGGAACATAGACCGTCCGCACGTGGATCCACCAGCGGTGCGGATGGAAAGGAAGCCAGTCTGGCAACAGCCTACATCGGAGGTTTAGAATATAAGTGATGAAAATATTGATGAACCCGCCATAGCTCCGGAGGGACCGGGTTGTTTCCATCCCAGTCGTAACAATTGAGGAGTGACAGCCAGAATTTGCCCCAAGCAGGAATAGCCGTGCAGCCACCTGTGTCCATTATTAAGTCCATGATTTTCAAATGCAGAAACAACAGACCCAATTCATGCAAGGTTGCACGAGCTCTAACACAAACAGGGTGTTCAGCATCCACGCCCAAAATTCTAAGTGCGGCGTAGTTCAGACCAGTCCCAAAGACTGTTGAATGTCCCTCAACGTGACTGAGGAATGGCAGTCAGTAGGAATTTTTTAAGTCATCAAGGCCGCAGAGTACTCAAGCGGAAGTCGGATACTCACATCCCCCAACCGCCGTCTTCAGGATGAGCACGATTCATAAGATAACGAATCATCTCTAGTCGTTCTTCCTCCTTGAAAGGCATGCCAGAGACGTAGGAGCCTATCACTAGACCGGGGAGAAGAAACATAGGACCACCATATTCTCCCGGCCAGTGGCCATCGTGAGCCTGCAGGTGTTTATAAAACTTGTAACCATTCCGTGCGGCATCTAATGGGTCTTTGGCAGGAGGAAGTTCAGGTAGGCCCTATAAAAAGACGTGTTTCATGGGCAGGTGTGAAATAAGAGAAAGAGGCCGCACTGTCTCCATACCCAACCAAAACTTGTCAACGTAATTCTGAGGCCATTGTGCACACTGTTCTGCTTTGAGATAATGCCAGGTATGACGACCTCCGTCATTCACAAGCAGCCTCCAACGGGAATAAACTGTGAATGGTTTGCTGGGGGAGAGGGGAACGTGGAGGGGGGTGTACATATGTAGTAAGGGAAAGGGAGCGAGTAGCACATCATACGATCCTTGAAAGCTGGCATTTTATAAAACGGACCCTATGTGACCAAATAGGGTTGAACCGATCAGATTGAACGAACCCTCAACTACAGTCGTCGTCGTTGGCGTACATGTCATTTCGAGATTCATCAGTGGTTATAATCGAGACTGGAAGAACCCATATTCGTGCTGGTCATGGTCTTTATGAACTCCTGAAAACACCAACAGTCGTATGATCATGTTTTTACAATCTTTGAACACGACTCTCGAGTCTCATACAATGCAACCAGGAAATTATAGCGCGTGTTGGTTTGCGAAGAAACGCGTCTTCAGAACAGCCAAACAAACCTCCGCCGTTGACCACTCCAGTCCATTCCATATATAATAATGGCACCTCCGCAAGCCGCGTGTCTTCATTGCCCCAGCAATCCGAAGCATATGCAACTGTGAACGATTACCTCGTCGGGGCACAGCTTGATGATGCGCTGGCAGCTGGACAGGATGTATTAATCTCTTGGCCGTTTGCTGATGGTGATGTCCGTGATTGGATACAAGCTGAAGCTATCTGGTATGTGTGGTCTTATGTGCACTGCATACTATTTCACGATTTGAACAAAGGAAGCACGTATTATTTGCGCAGTTACAACTTCGGCGAATCCAAAACGAGTCTCCAGTCCTGCTGTCTGTAATGCCTGGGCTTTCTAGAGACCACTACGAACGAATATGCCAAATATTCTTTGAGCGGTTCAATGTAGCCGCTTTTGGCATCCTCGAGCGTCCAATGGCACAAATTTATGCCACGAATAGCCTCAGCGGCACCGTGGTCGACATCGGTGACGAAAAGACTGATATTACGCCAGTATACGAAGGGTTTATCACTCAGCAAGCTCGCACTACCATATCTCTCGGCATCCGTGATTGCGAAATTTATCTCGCGCATCTCCTTCGATCGAACCAATCTGTCGTATTTTCTCTGTCGCCGCCGTCAAATCCTCTAGCACCCGAAGTACTTTTCTCAACTTTACGTGAACTCGTGCAATACATATGGAGGGAAGGATACATCAAAGTGCCGTCGGATGGCGAAACTGCAGCCCCAGAAGACGAAGGGGTGACGGATATTGCTGCGGTTCTTGTGGCTGGTCGAGAAAAAGCGGTCATCGAGAGTGGTATGAAGAAGAAGGCCACAGCTAAAGCATCCGCGGCGGAACAGGCTCGCGCACGAGAAATAGAGGCTCTCGATCTTGTGACTATTCAGTTTCGCGAACATTCGTTAACACTAGGAAAGGAGCGACATCGATTTTGTGAGCCGCTGTTTGATCCAACACTTTTGAAGGGAATACCCGGAGTATCTGGCTCAGCAAGCTCTCTTACATTGCAGGATGCTGTAGGCCTTGCTGTCGGGCATGCTGAGGTGGATCAACGACAATATCTGTGGTCAGGTTTATTCGTAACAGGCGATCTCACTCGCCACGTAAAAGGTATGTTATTGTGTGAGTTTTTTGTTTTGTTTTTCGCTTCCGGAACTACGTCTATGTTCATCAGGCATCGGTGTTGCTCTTCAATCGCGTCTGGCACCCTTCATTGCAAATCCCGAACTCCAGTCAGAACTTCAACCCCGAGGTATACGTGTACTATCGGTCCCAGAATACTACCACGAGTATAGGGATACTGGCAACGGGCTCGCCGGTTTTCTGGGCGCAAGCATCGTAGCTAAGGTGAGCCGCTCTGGCGCCTGTTGCAGTTTATATTCCAAACGTTCAATACATCATCACAGATCATATTCAACGACATTGGCGGTAAAAACTTTGTTTCAAAAGCTGACTATGCCAGCAAAGGCCCCCATTCCATAATCGAGTTGACCCCAACGCTATTGTAATTTCGCTACGTGAATTGTATGTATTTCATCATTCTCAACTCAAAAGGGTGCCTACGTTCCATGTTGCATGGTACATATACTGGATATGTGGACGGCGTAATATGGTAACGTACTCTACTGAGCGTTACCTTCCGCAAAGTTGAGCAGGTCAGAATCACCCTGGTCGCTGACGGTCATGACACTGAACAAGAATTACTGTAAGCAAAAAGATGGAGACGATAATCGATGGACTCACCCGACACGGAAGAGTTTTCCAGCTGCTGTACCAAGGGCAACATTTGTACCAGCAAAGTGGTGCACGGTCGTTTTTGAGAGCATCGCATAGTACTCCAACTCCGACTTGCGGAGTGGTGGGCAGTTGCCAGCGATCAAGACAAGTTTAGCTAGATTGTAAGGGAAAAACAAGCGTACAATCAGCGAAAGGGACCTTCTCAGCCTCACGCTCCAGTCCCCGAGACATTTAGCTGAATGCTTACCTTTCCCACTTCGCATCTGCTTCAATGCGGACTTGTACCCGAGGGTATACTTCCCCGACTTCACAACAAGTGCAAGTCTGGCGGCGATGGACTCTGTAGACTTGGCCGCTTTTGATTTCTTTGTGGGGGCCATTGAGGATGTTGGCGGCGAGTAGATTGCTCAAATTGCTCGAGTACAACGTTACAATCACAAACTTTACATCTGTACAGTTATTAGATTTAGAGTTTATTCTCCGAATCAATGATCAATGCACGTGACTGAACCATAATTTACTATAGTATGTAGTACTTCCGAGTCAATGCATGCAATCGTAGAGTAGATGGGCAATGGCCACTTGGCAAGCTACCAGAGGTCTAAGTCGAATCTCTCGAGAACGGTGCTGGCATCATCGACGTCCTTCTGCGCCTTCTTCCTCATGTAAAAGATGGGACAATCCTTGCTTGTACATAAAACATCCTGGTGGCAGATGCGTAAGTCACATTCTTACTAGCATGTTTAAAACGCACTTGATGCAGAGATCCTTGGCATCTCTGGCACTGCGTCCATAGCCGCGAAAACCGTACTTGAAGCTCTGAGGTAGTTACTATTTGCTTCTGGTACAGTTCTCCGATCCTTGGTCGGCAATTATTGCATACAGCGCCATCTGACGATTTGCAGATCAGTAGAGTGTTTTAAAGAGGTTGACTGACTTGCTCTTAACACTATTGTTAGCCCGCAGAGGCGTTTTGCAGCCGAGGCAAGTGACTGTTTTCACGGCGAATTTCATGAGACCCCCAACAGTCGGCGTTGCTATTTGAATTGTTCGTGTGTGATCGCCAGATACTATCAAACCCATTAGCCTATCAATTTTCTGGCAACAACCTCACTCACATAGACTGGATGCCTTTTCACCGAGAATCGGTTCAAAGATCCTCATGAGTGGTTTTGATAACTGATTATCCAGGTAATACTTTGTGTCGATTGGCAGGTTATTTTCAAGGACGTATAACGGATCTTCAGACTTTTCATATGCAGCGGCACCTGACCATGTCGTTGAATGGCGGGTGGAGTGACCATGGACAAACCATGCGTACCTTTTATTCCCTTGACGATGACATACGCGACCCGATCTCCGAGAGCGGGGGCTGAGCCTGTCAAAGGACGACTCAGGGCCAAACTATATACAAGGCTAAACTGAATGTACCTGCGTCTCGCTGTTTCATTCGTTCTGCCAACTCTACATGGGCTTGCTTCCCGGCATAGTCTACACTAGTTTAACATTAGATGGATATAGTGACGTAAAGTAACTCACCGTTCTTAGACAGGGCTTTTGTAATAACAAGTTGAGACATATCGACCTTGTTCTGAAGCAGGTCGGAAATGGTTTGTTTCGTGTACCTGCAACAGGTGCTATCAGTTATTGCCCTCAATGAAAACAGCAAATATAATTACTCTTCAGCCCCTTTGACGTCTCTATTGATCAACATCTTGTGCAGGCATGTCTCAATCACCGTTGACACGAGACGACAATTGTCCCGTCTGACGGTCTATCGCTACATGAAGAACGAATGCGAACACAACAAGTATAAACACGAACCTCAATTCCTTTCGAGTCCATCTTGTCATATTTCTCTGGTCGTGTCCAATACAAACCGGCATACCGCTTCTTACTGATAAGCAAGTATGGGAAATACACCTTTTCAAACTCCAGTTTAATCGGTTTCACGAATTTTGTTGTCACGAAATCTGCTGCTTCACTTCCTAAACATCGAGGGACGTCGTGAGTGACAGTCGGAATGGAAACTGGTGTACTGCACCTAAAGCCATCACTTTATGAAGATCTGTCGGGCCGAATTTAACCATGACTGAGTCAGTATCACCATAGACGATTTCCGCGTTATGTGAGTGACCATTAGCAATAGAATACTCGGCCTCAACTTCCTAGACGATCACCATGTTTAGAATGAGGGTACCATTGGGACGGAACTGGAATGCTGACCTGCTTGGTTTTTTCAATCATCTGTCGGCCATAGGATGTTACACTAGATGATATCGGCAAGCATGGCAGCTTCCCAATAGTTGCACCAGTAAAGCCGTAGACAGAGTTGGCACTAATCTGAACAGGGCTAAATATGAGAGAATGCACATTGAGTAGGACGTACTTTCAGGGCCAGCTGCCGTCCATCCAACACAGCACGCTTAAAGGAATCCGTCTCTTTCTTAAGATCCGCTTTTGCTCGCTTACGCGCAGAGATCAGGTCCTCGAGAACTGTGGGCAGAAGGCCCTTGCGTCTTTTCATCGTCGCAAACAAGTCTAGAGAAAGAAACATTCAGAACCTGAGCAGTTTTCCTCCACAAAGCCCCTGTTACCGTTGTTAGGAGTTTGAATATAATCAACGTCCTTCACGAGTCCAAGTCGATCAACCGTTGCTTTTTCGAGGAGAGTCGTGTAGCAAAGATTGTGAGCCATCATTATCGAGGGATATAGAGAGCTGAAATCCAGCGTGGCAATAGGCACATCGTAGTAACCTTTTTGCGGCTCAATGACGGTGGCACCCTCGTACTGTTCGTCAGAACCTGGATAAGATTGTCAGAAGTAACATATGCTCGTATAAAGAAAACACCGAACCCTCTCCTTTCCAAGCAGGGATAAGGTAACCTTCCTCATTTGCTTTGCGGAATAGTTGTGATAAGACTTTGATAGATTGGCCGCGAGAGAGCAAGTAGTTGAAGGGTACTCCAGTGACGCGAGCCATCTCAATGTAGTTGACAAAACACATAAGCTTATCAAGCAATCTCTGAGGCAAATAGGCATCCTGTGACCAGTGTTAGCGCTATTTTCAAGTCCAAATTTATTATTAACCTTGAGACAGTATACAGCTAATCGTCGCCGAGACTCCGGGGTACCGTTTTGTAGCTCTGTGATAACGGAGTGGTGTACGTCCTCCTTCTGTTCTCCTAAAAACTGCGCACAAACAGAGTTAAGGGAGTAACTCCGCAATTTGTGTTCACGTTGCATAAATTGTAAAACATCAAGTTGGAGACGACCGTCCAGTGGCGTGTCTTTGGAGTCACGTTGGCCATAGGCTTTCGACGAGAAATGCGTGTTCTTGGTTTCTGTTTTAACCTCTGGTAAAGATTAGAATCATCATGATCAAAATAATATTAAGCCACACACTTTTGAGCCTTCCAAGGTAAGGGAACTTCTCAACCTTCAGTGCCTTCGCCCTATCCATGAGATATGGAAAATCAAAACCAGCGATGTTATAGCCGACAACAACATCAGGATCCACTTCTTCAATAAAGTCTCGCCAACTTTGGAGCATCTTACGCTCGTCCTGGAAAGATATAACCTGGGATCCAACAATATGAGAGCATGAATTGAGGGTAAAGACATTGCGGATGAAAGGTTGCTGCTCTCCTGTCAAACATCTGTTCAGGTCACGGTATGGCCGTTATAATAACCTTACCTTGACGAGTAACCATGTTGGCGATTTGGATAACGGGATCTGCCTGCGCTTCGGGAAAAATGCCTTTTCGTCCAGCACATTCTATATCAAAACTGAGAATGCGCAATGGTGCAATCTTGGACCAATTCCCTTCAGGTGGGTGCGAGGTGAAATTATCATATCTGAAATTCGAGATTAAAATTAATTTAACTAACAGTTAATTACGAACCTGACGTTGAGCTCCAATTGACAATGGGATTGCTGCTTATCACCAGCTACAATACTATATTTGCCAGCGGGAATTTCTATCCAGTTCATGCCGACGACCTGTAGAAATGTCAAACTGTAGATAAGACCTCTAAATCGAGACCAACCTTCGTGTCAATCATAAAGCGAAGAGTAAATACGATGTTGCTTTCAAAAGTTGCTACTACATCTGGAAATAGATTCTGGAAGTGACACTCCCCGCGTTCAAAGATGCGTAATTACCATTTCAGTGTCAGTAACAGGAGATAATCTCATTGAAAGACCACTTATCTCGAACTTTTGGAAGATTTCGAGGTTCGTTTATCGTGATTTTTAAGAAAGGTATCCAGTCGTCGCCTTTGTAACCCCAGAGGCTGCGTTTTGAAACTATTACGATTTTCTTCACTGGGTTACCACCCGCTAATCTCTATCAAAATGATGAAGTACGTTGTAGGATATCACATGGTGATACTTTGACTGACATTGAGATCGAGCCTAAAGGACTCGAGATCATCCTGACCAAAGCCACGAGGAACAGCGATGTAGAAGTAGGGCAGGAAATCTGTCACATTTGCCAAGATGCTATATCCAGCCTGAAACCCAATAATAAATAGAAATTTGATTGCTCGTGGAGATGAGGATGAACCAACCTCGGTAACACCGTACATTCTTAAATTGACGGCCCCGGTTCCCGCATCAGTAGACTGTTCGACGTCGATTTGTTGGAAAACTGGGTGGAAGGTAAGTTGTCAAGTTGTCAAGTTCATTACATGCACGCACTAATGGAGTCCCTTTTCTCGTTCAATTTTGGTATCGGAGGTCGGGCCCAACTATCAGCACCTCCTTCTACCTCTAGATGTTTGGCTGAGTAAACGCCCAACAACACTAAGCACGATACACGTACCGATGCCCTCGCCAGTCTCCTCCTTCAGCCTCGCCAGAACCTCCATGAAAGAAGATTGCTTAGGCTGGGAGCCGAACGATGGTGCGGGTCCTAGTTTACGTCGTTTTGTTGCAGACTGCGTGTTCTCGTCTGAATTTGGACTACTTACATGTCCGTGTTAGCAATGATGCGTGACGAATGTTATCCGGAACCTTGACGCGTACCGGGAGCGTGAAAATGGCACGTTTTCCTTGGAAGTCGATGACATTTCGGTCATGAACAAATATAGAGAGGATTTCGTGGGTGAATTAGGAGGCCGTACAAGACGACAACAAGAAACACGTCGTGAATAGTCGCGTCTGTTTGGATCAAGTGGCTTTGCATAATCATGATGAATGATTAGATTAGATTACTATCACCACAAGCAAATACATAAAGTCTATACAATTTTAAGTAGCTAGTGCGATATCCGACAAATCGCGGATATTCATGGGAATAATTCTGCGAGTATGCGAAGGGTATCAGTTGGGCTGCTTACTGCGTATCCGATGGTCCTCGGGTCGGTAAAGATTTCATAGTCATTTCCACCCTGAGAGATGAGGTTCAGCATATTTTATACGTTGGTCATCTGGAGCTAACCTTATATGTTTTGTCACCAAAGAAATGAATCTCTTCGAACCCCTCGTGTTCGACGTGGTTCAATGCATAGGTCTTGTCCCAACCGTGCGGAAATATATCAAACGAGATTTGACCGCCAATCGAGTAGGTGAGACCATATTGGGAGAATTTTTCTTGTAGGACTTTGACAAATGCTGCTCTTAAGCCATGTTTCTTCAAATAGTGTCAGTTTCGGCGGGGAGCATCAAACGTCGGCAGATACCTTGTCGTAGACTTCAAACGCAATGCGCTCCTCGGTGCTGTTGTTGAAGGTCAGCGTACTTTGTATGTTTCCACTGAACAGTGCGAATGTACGTTGCATTGCGACCAATTGGGCTGACATTGATCATTCCATTCCGGAATTCTACAAACGTTCCACTATAAAGTCAGGTTAAATCGACTGTTGTGATATAGCGAGATCCCAGCAACGGCTACCGTTTGATTGGGACGTCCATGTCGGCGATGTAATGCAAGATAAATTTGACAAGAACTTTGTATCTATCTTCGCCGATGTGTTTGATGAACGACTGAGACTCGAGGGCCTTCCCAGCTTTGTATGCTGTTAATCCATTTTCCGCAAACGCATAATCAAAATCATCGATGACTACCGCAAGGAAAATCAGATGTATGAGCTGGCATGACCGGGATGTCAGATACCGTTGCTGCCAGCTACCGACAGCTGTTCCGATATTTTGACCATATCTGATCCACCGACAAACCCAATGACGACTTTATTTCTGAGACTACGCAGGGCTTGGATCATTTCTGGGGAAGCCATCTACCAAAATCAGGTTTAACCAAGGACAGAGAAAAGGGATCTAGGGGCACACTTGACGTGCTGGCGTAAGAGTTCCATCAACATCGAACAGGACCAGCTTGTTGTATTTACGGTCACTAAAGGCAGAATGCGCCATTGATGATTGTGGATGAATGTGGTCAGAGTCACTGGCAACTCTGAAAAGTGACCAGAGATATCGATCGGTGCCGAACTACGAAAAGCAAACACCATGTATCATGTCTACTCCCTGTCGCCAGAACTCTTGGATACCTTAACACCTCGAAATCTCGTGAATCAGGCCGATCAGCAAGATTCCATTTCAGAGCTTGTCACGACCACGTCCTCAAGCGGGCCAAGAACATGTAATGTCTGTCTGGGAGCCACATTTCTTGACCTTGAAGAACAACGCACCCATTTTCGATCTGACTGGCATCGATATAACGTCAAGACACGCATGAACGGAGGGAATCCTGTCGCAGAGGCTGATTTCCTACAGTTGGTCGATGGTACGTCGTCGTAACATGTTGGAAACCCTTTCCCTCTCGTTCACCGATCATAGGGTTGGAGGATTCCATTTCCGGATCTGCATCCTCTTCAGAGGACGACAATTCTGAAGATTCAGATGCAGTAAATATCCTTGTGGTTAAAACCAGACGTCAAGCAAGATCACCCTCTCCAGATTCCGGCTTACAATTCGCGCCTCAGACTGCTTTGGCATGGTTCCATTCTCCCCCGTCCACCCAAATTGGAATTTATAGAGCTTTGTTTTTGCATCCCAAAGATGGTTCTTCACACCTCTCGGACTTGAGGATGATGCAAAACAGTGGCCAGGAAGGACGGACATGGGCAATGTTTATGGTTGCAGGTGGTCATTTCGCTGGTGCTGTAGTACGGGTCTCTGCACCTAACCAAGACGACGAAGCGGACAATGTCAAAACCAAGAAAAAACCAAGACGACCCAAACCTGATACAGAAGTTCTAAGACATAAGACATTCCATCGCTACACCAGTCTGTACACCTTCTTGTTTGATTAAATCTAATGTAACTCTATTTCTGCCAGCTCGTAGAAAGCAGGGTGGGTCCCAATCTCTGAATGACAACTCGAAAGGTAATGCAAAAAGTGCTGGCGCACAATTACGTCGATACGGAGAACAAGCACTTCGTGAGGTATTGTTCTCCCCCTTGCTCCACCTCCCCAGAGCGTAACCGAATTTTTTTGCAGGACATCCGTAACTTGCTCCTGGAATGGGCGGAGGACATTCACGATTGCGAGAGGATTTGGATACGAGCGAGCAGTTCCAATCGGAAAATCTTTATGGATTACGAAGGTGCTGTCATCCCAAAAAGCGATGAGCGTTTGCGTACTTTTCCCTTCCCAACGCGACGTCCAGTGTGTCTGCCGTTTACTTGCTCTGTCCCTCCTTGGCCACTCATTACACGAGTAACAGACACAGTCAGAGCTCTCGCGCTGCTTGCTTGAACTGACCAAGGTCAAAGTTTCGCATCTGACCGAGGACGCACTTCGTGCACAGGATGAAGCCTATCTCGCATCCCTCCCGAAACCCAAAGTGATCGCTGCCGTTGTTCCTCCAGAACCGGATAAGCCGCAATTGCCTAAACTGTCCAAGGAAGAAGAAGCCCTCCGAGAGAAATGGTCACGTCTACTGGACATGGTCAATAAGGGCCGTTTGGAACCTTTGAAAGCTTTCTGGGGCCGGGAGTCCCTTAGCATAGGCTCAATAGATATACGAATTCCAGAGTGGACAGGAGAAAGAAGAGTCACGTTGCTTCAAATTGCTGCACAGGTAGGGCATGAAGAGATGACACGTTGGCTGCTCGAGGAGGCGTATGCCGACCCCACCCTTCCTATGCCCCAAGCTGAAGTCGGAGAGCTTGAAGAGGAGAACGATGGGCACAAGTCCGATTCCTCGGATGGTCTGATAATGTTGCCTATAGGATATCGCCGGACGGCTTACGATCTGGCACGCACCAAGGGCGTCCGCGATATCTTCCGGCGTTGCGCTGCCGCTCACCCAGATTGGTGGGATTGGATAGGTGCAGGTCATGTGCCAAGCGGACTGAGCAAGCAGATGGAAGATGATAGAGAGGAAAAGAAGAAAATCCGGCGGAAGGGTTTGAAAGACCGCGTGAAGGAACGGGAGGCTAAGGAGCGGGAGAAGGAGAAGGAGCGACCTCCACTAATCCCCCCTGTTGAGGACTCGTTCATACGTCAAAAGCCGCAGCCTCTTTCGTCATCCAACCGACTCGGAGGTGGTGCTGGTGCTGGTGAAGGGATCACAGGGTTGACGCCGGAGATGAGAGCTAAAGTTGAGAGAGAACGAAGAGCACGGGCGGCGGAAGCACGTCTGAAGGCCCTTGGTAGAAATTGAGAGATCTTAAAATACTGTACTATTTATTGTTTTTACATACCAAACAATGCAGTAACTTGAAATTCTCTTTCACAACGATATCAACCATGCGTGAGCTCGTGTAAGATCTTGCTTTCTTTACTTTCTCTGATCCACCTGTGCTAGGTTTATCCCTCAAAGAGCAAATAGCTCAGCTTGAAGAAACTGCTCCAGCTGGTACGTTCAGCCACCCTCCTTTAGCCTCATTCCGAAGAACTGCAGATAGAGTTGGACCCCGAGGATACGCAAACTTGGGAAATAGACTCTCGCGACTTCGCTAGGATAGATCCTGCTTCAAAGGAGCATTACCTTGATATCGGGTGAGCACCGAATATTATTATTTGAAAAACTGTTTCATATTATAGGCTCTGCAGCCCCAGTACACTCCACAAATTGCATGATGGAATCTCAGATCCAAAGTACGATGGCGTGAAGACTACAAGGAAACGACTGTTGCAGGATAGCAGCGAGGACGAGGTGGCAGGAAGTGAGCATGGAGATGTAGCTGAAGTTGAAGAATACAGTGACCATTCACGCGGGGAGGACCAGTCAGTTGAAGGGGGTTCTGCAAATGACATACCTTCCAGCAATGGCGAGGAGAACGAAGAGCCATTATGTCATTCCCAGAATGTGTCGTCGAACAAATTTGCGCAGGATTCTCTCCCGTCAGATGACTTGACTTCAGCCTTACAGAAAACGCGAGACGAAGATCGTAAGAAGGGGAGAGCAGTTTCAAAACAATTTGTTCGTTTCCTGCCATTTGTCCAAAGATACTCCGTAGACTGACGACCAATATCCATGCAGGCCCTATGGGATGCTCTTTTAGATGCTCGGATACGGATGCAGAAGTCGACAGTGACTACGAATAGACTTCCTGCGGTAATGTTTACTCCAGCCAGCCTAATTCTTCACTGAAGTCACCTCCAGCCATCCCAACTCCGAACTTCCCTGCAGTCTTCTGATTACAAGGAGGTCATTCACGGAATGATGGAGGAGGCAACCGCACTTTCAAATGAGATTTTTGAGCTTCAGGAGGTATTTATGACTGCCTTGTTCGAAGTCTGCATTCAAAGCTTGTCGCAGGACTTATTAAGATCAAATGAATTAATAACAGTTCCTCCCCGAAAGCGGCGGAAGATACAAATTAAAGAAACCGTTGAGAACTATGCGGCATATCTCGACGAAGCAGCTAAAATGCTGTCTCTTTTTGAACAATCGTATGCAATCCAATGCAGCTTCAAATGACTATTATAGAATGACACGTCTCTTCTGTTTGACAGGTTCCATCCTCATCTTGTTCAAACACTCTCAAAATGGTCCTCCAAAATTCAAGCTGTCACGCCTTCAGTGCTGCTACCATCTAATAGAAACGCATTCCTGACAAAGAGCTCTCAGCAGTTGAAATCTGTAGTTCAACTCATGGATGAAACCTTAGGGGGTCACGACAAGCTTCTCGCGAGGACACGGTTGCGAAGAAGCAAAAGCAGACGAATTGGTGACCCGACTGATGCTAAAGAGGACGTGGTGGAAGATGAGGAAGTTTTTGATGACACTGATTTTTATCAGCAGTTGCTGAGAGACGTCATCGATGCTCGAGGGCATGAGGCTGGCGGGACTGAAGGCTGGGTGGCTGTTCAACGGCAGAGAAAGGCTAAGAAGACTGTGGACACAAAAGCAAGTAAGGGACGTAAAATTCGGCAAGTTTCTTTTTGTGTTTTCTCAATTCACTTCATTGATAGCATACTAGCTACGAAGTGCACGAAAAATTACAAAACTTCATGGTACCAATACCAGTCGTGGGCATTTGGCACGAGGAACAAATTGATGAGCTGTTTTCGTCGCTTCTGGGAAAAGGATTCGGCAACTCCGTGGGTCATTTGAATGATGAGCTTGAGCTTGAGGCGCAGTTGGAGGGAGGGATGAAAAGTGGATTCCGAGTATTTGGATAACTTGAAGTAATTACATACTAAAGCCACTGAAAAGGAACAAAGCCAAATATGATATCCGGAATAACCGCGCAGTTACCACCAGTATAAGCAACTTGTTGGTCGTCGATCCCATTGTCGTCGGAACGCAGGTTGTGCAGTGTTGAGGTCCTAATCGTTGTTTCGCGTAACTAGGCCGATGGATGCTTTGGAAGACGACAACCCCTTCGATCAGGATACAGAGAATATAACTTCCGAGACTTCTTCTACATCCAAACTCGACCTATCTGAACCCCCTTCTCCCCCCTTACACGTACGCCATCTTTCTGCCAGCTCTCCTCTCAGTCGTCCATTTCCTTCCCCGGGTTCGCATAAACAACCCCCAATGTCGTTCAAGAGTGACTTTTGTTGCACACGCGATAGAGTTTTGCATTCCGGAGAGGATGTAGACATTTTGGTTCGTGAATTAATTGTCGTTTAATCCTTTATGTTAAATCACCACGTTACGCTGCCATAAAGATCACTGATGCGCAGAAGACTTCAGTAAACTCAACTTCGCCGTACATTGTCTATGTTATTAGGATTGGGGTATAACCTTTTCTACACAGCTATTAATCCAATGGTTGATTCGAGCTACCCAGAACACGGAAGCGCGGCACCGATATTCAGAATTCGAATCCCTGAGAGCAAACTTGGTCAAGCTCTACCCGACCCTCATCATTCCCCCAATACCCTCAAAGCAAACCATTGGAGATTATGCCGTAAAACAAGCGAAGGCCAAGGAAGATGCCGCGATGATTGCCAGGAGGAAACGTATGCTTCAGACGTTTTTGAACCGACTTGCACGACACCCTATTTTATCAAACGAGCACGTCTTTCATCGTTTCCTTGATGGCGAGGTATCATGGGTGGGTACCGCCATGTCTCGAGGTGCCAACCTTTGCTCATACGGCACAATAGGCCGAGATCCTAAATTCACCACCCTTGTCCCTGCTCCCGAAGAATGTCCTTAAAGCGCCATCACATAATCCCACTGACCAGAATGCATCCCCTGCATACGCGGCACTTCCAAATCCTTCGGCAGCTCACCCTCTTAGACATCCCGATCAACGGTTCCTGGACTCGGAGGCGTTTACAAACAAATTTGCAAACCATGTCAGTGGTCCTATGGAGAAAGTGACACGTCGAGTGGTGAAGAGGTGGTCGGGTAGGTCCTAATTTCTGCTCGTAACAACATGACATTAAACACTGAATTCGCAATAGACCATGCACAGGATCATGCAGATCTGGGCGCGTCTTTGAATGGGTTCAGTCTCAATGAAAGTGGGGCATTGTCGACGGCAATTGAGAAGACTGGACAAGCAGTTGATGCAACATATATGTCAACGGCTAAACTGGTGAGACGCGACTGAAGCTCCTCAGTATGCATGATGTGAACCTTTTCTTAGCTTCAAGAACTTGAACAGAATTGGGCTGAACCTCTTCACGAATATTCTCAGTTTGCTTCTATAATCAAGAAACTACTTTCATATCGCCATCAGAAACACGTACAATTTGAAATGACACAAGATGGATTGGCATCCAAGCGGGAACAGTTGGAGGACCTAGACAAGAGTGAAAGGGAAGCTCGTCGCCTTGAGGAAGCTCTAGGCCGGGGTAGAGTGCCCCATAACAGGCCCCTGCAAAATTCACTTGAGGGAGAAACCGAAGTTCGCGATGGGGAAATTGGTGCAAGTGCTGAGACAGAAGGTCAAGATGAGGGTCAAACACCTTCCTCGTCCACGTATTTGCCTCCACATCCTGGCCCAAATCCTGTGAGGCGGAGAGCACGGCCACCCGGGATGGGACTGCTCGATGCTCTCAGTTACACCATTCATGGCATGATGGACGTAGATCCAGAGACCGCTCGCAGAAATGGCATTACGAAAACCCGGGAAACCATATCTCAAGTAAGTATCCATCAAATTGCTCTTTATGTTCACTGCCCTGAGATCAACTTAGCTCGAAGATGGCTTACACCTAGCCGCTCAAGATCTTAAATATTCTAGTTCCACAATACAAGCAGATCTAGACAGGTTTCAACGGCAGAAAGTTGCAGATTTGCGAGAGATGACCATCAGCATGGCTAGGAGTCATCGTGATTGGTGTAAGAAGGTGACGAGCCGTTAGTTAGGTTTTACACTGGGTGTCTAATCCAGATTTCTAGAACCTCGAAGCCTGGGAAGAAGCGAAAAAGGAGATAGCGAAGATACCAGACCATCCCAATCGACCGCCTTCGTCGCAAGGGACCGCTACAGCGGGTGCAGCTCTTCCAGGCAGCGTACGGAGAGACTCGACGGCGACGGTTAATGGGCGCTGAACGTGGGATATCTTATATATACTTCTTTGAGATTGACAATGTGCCAGGACCTTGGATAAGTGTGTGTTCCGACTGTCTCGTTTAATAGCTAATCTGTAATGTCTGCTTGTGTCGTTGGTCAACTCATTGTGAGATGGTACCATATGATACTGAACCCATCGACGCCAAAATAAATTTGATACATGTTCGGCTCCCTGCTCCATGAGTCAGGTCGTCAACACTAGTCACTCATTACACCGCCAATGTTAAAAACTACTACAACCATATCAACGCCGACTACATCCAAGTCTCTAGAAACCGAAGAATCTTGGCTACAAGGCCAAGTTGTTCTCATCCTATGCGGTCTCGTAGCCTCTGGGAAAGTAAGCGCCCCTATTGCAATGGCATTGAAACAATAAGCTAAATGACGATCATACGTTAGTCAACTTTTGCAGAACAGCTACAGCTTCATTTTCCGAAATTTCACAGATGCAATCAGGATGATTTGGGCGACAGGCGCCGTGTAGAGCAATTGGCCAGAGACATGTTGAGTCGGGGGAAGTCTGTGTGCATCGACCGCACAAATTTCAATGACTCGTACGTCATACCGCAATCATCCCACAATTGTTTCATAGTAAGCCTCGGTGTGCTCATCAGACAGAGATCTCACTGGATCGAGATTGCTCGCGAATATCCCGGAACTTTGATTTGGGTTATTGTTTTCGATACGCCATACGAGGTGAGGACAGAATAACCTTTATCCATACATACAGATCTAGAGACCCTGATCCATACAAAGGTCTGCGCCGCGCGATTACAATCAAGTTGGCAAAAATTGTTAACATACTCATCGATAATGCTGATGATCATGATTCATGTTAGGAACATCTCACCCCACCATAAAAAGCCCCGAAGATGGATTATCTGTATTGTCGCGCTTCGCAGCAGATTTTCAGTATCCTGCAGCCCACGAAGGACATGAACGTATCATCTCAATAACCCCTGGAGATCACATATCGCCTGTCTATTCTCGATCCCAAATTGCTGCTATTCTTCAGCGCATTCATGATTCTCCTCCTATCATGGCGCATAATAATCCATTTCAGTCCTTTCGGGGACAGCACTCCTTTCGAGGCAATTCCTTTCGGGGGCATTCTATTAGCAACAATTTTGGCCCCCCTAATGTTCGTATGCCTAGAGGCCGTGACGACGCTGTTGTCGGGTCATTGAATAAGGATTGGCGATCAAGTCCGGGCCGCACTACAGCCAGTCGCGTGCAGGCAAACAACGATGGTCATTTCATCGATCAAGGAGCCTCTCCTAGAAATACGGCAATCCGCTCCCTCTCACATGTGACACTAGCGGACGGATATGGGGGCGCTGGAACAGCCGAAGATCCGTTCACATTATCATAGTCAGATTATATCAATGTACCCTGGTCATATACACCGCATCTATTATCAGTTATTCCGTCTCGGAAGCGACGCTGAACGCTTGCCGCGTCCCTGGATCTTTATATATTACCGGAGGAATGGAGGAATAGTCAAAGACAATAAGTCTTCCCATTCGGGAGACAGACGGCCATCCATATCGTTGGGTGATCGATGTAAACAGAGAAATGGACCCCTGGTTTCTGATATTATTCTTCTGATTTTTCGGCATCCTCTGCAGCCTTTATGCGTTGCCCTAAAATCTTTGCGCTAACCTATAATAAAACGAATTTGATTTCTGGTACTCCTGAGGGCATAGGATTTGCTTCACATTTCTGATATGGACAGAAGCGCGCTCAACTCCGAAGTCTCTGCTGCGCTGATATTGGGCCAGAGCGTCTTCTAGGCGTCCAGCTGTCATGGAGGTTGACAATCAATAGTGATATAATAAACGCGATTCGAACTCACTGGCCTCGAAAACGGCAGCAAGGTTGAAAGCAATTTCGGGGTCTTCTGGTGAAAGCGAGGACGCAATTCTAGGCATCAAAAAGGTCAATAGCCATACTGCGCATGCGGAAAGCTCCAGTACTGTAAATGGTGCAAAGCCAAGTCCGGTCGTGAAACTTCAGGGCGGAGTGAGTCAGGAGGAGATCCTGGGAAAATGCGGCGTGTACTAACCTGGGGATATGATGTATGCACTAGCGAGATCTGCCAATAATTCATATCAAAATTTGGAAGACCCTGGACCCTGTGACATACTTGTGTGGGCATCGGCACTCGAGGGCTGCAGGGCAATAGACTCCTTCCAAGCGGCGATAGCCTCATCATATTCTTCTATACATGCAACATGGTATTAGATCCTCATCAGCCTCACTCCATATTAATCCTTGGACATACTGAGATGATAATGAGTGACGCCGAGATTGAAGAGAGAGCTGGCATTGCGTTTTATTTCGGCACTTCTTTGATACAAAATTTTGGCAGAATGCACGTCCCCTTCCTCCAGTTTGGCAGTTCCTTGCTCTAAACAGCGCAGGGCTTCAATCTCCGCAGGATCTGAAGCAGTGGAATGTGGCGTGACGGAAGTAGCCCAACCTAGAGTCCAAGCTCTTAATGAAAGTTTTCGATTAAATTGGCCAGCAAAACTTTACGCCTCGTGGTTGGTATCCAGCATATATCCAAAGATCGGGGACAGGGACAAGACCTGTTCGGTCGCGCGTGAAGCGTAGTTATTGTCCGAGAGTAAGCGAGATGACTCCAGAAGGTGGGAGCAACTAGTGCAGCACGAAACCGGGGAACACTATTCCTAGAAGTTCGTATGCATGCTGCGAGAGACATTCGTCACTGTCGCAATGGCTCTGAGAGGGGTACGTCGTCGGCAGAGCCTGCTCAGTAACTTCAGCAACACACGTGATTATACCAACTCTAAAAAACTTACACTCACAGCCACTGGCACGAGAACTGTAAACTCGTCACTGACCATGTCCTCCAATCCTTCCGGAGGCCCTAATTCTGAGGGATCCTCTTCACAAAATCCAGCAGATTACCTTCGCTCTGCTAGTTTCTCGCGGTCAGAAGGTCCCTCCGGGTCGTCTGACAATGCCATTACTGCATCTGATTTTCTAATGGCCGCGTACGACCCAGCGAAATTGCACCCCTTAGCTGACTTAGGTGATAAATTGGATTACCTACTTCTGGACGATGACAAGAAAAATGAGCTTCCTGGAGCCAGTACGGCAATGCCTTCCAGGGGGTGGAGTGATGATCTCTGTTATGGCACGGGCACGATGTATCTGAGTGGTATGTTTTAGATCTCTTTCAAATTACTGTATTCGACACACTGTGTGTTCGCTTCAAGCCTCGTTTTCTCCCTGACCCTCTCACCTTATCTCAACATCTCGGACCACCTATCTTTGGTCTCCTTATTGTTCTCTTTCATCACATGCTCACCCTGTTTTTTTCTCGAAGGTTTGGCGATTGGAGGGGCGTGGGGGGTGCGTGAGGGCGCACGAAGGCCCCTTGCGGTGTCAAATACAAGATTGCGTATCAATAGCATTTTGAATTCCGTTACTAGAAGAGGAACGTTCATTGGCAACTCGGCTGGTGTCTTGGGTGCATTCTCTTTGTTTCCCGGTTCACTGATTCCCAGTTGACGTGCTCCATCAAATTGTTTTTAGCCCTCTTATATAATGGAGTTAATTCATCCATCGACGCCATGCGGGGAAAACATGACATTTTCGGTAGCATGGGTGCTGGCGCGGTGACAGGTGCACTGTTCAAATCGACCGGTACATGTTCACGTTCCCGATATATGAACTGATTCTCATCTTGCGTCCTCCCTAGCTGGAGTTAAACCTGCAATTGCGGCGGCGACGTTTATGTCAGGTATGGCCGGAATTTGGAGTTATGTGAAAAAGAGCGTTTGATCTTTGATATGTAATTTATACCTTAATCTTTCCTTTTCTCTGGCTCTCGCCTCTTGGCTAATTCGGACGTTACATCTTAAGGAATTTTTACACGACGCGGAATGTGTCATCACGCTTGAAGAACTTCCTACCCGTGTGTTTGGCCAAGGAATGGCATAGGTCAATCTGACATGTCCAAACTTTAGATGTTGACTGCCCCATCTTATTACGCTCATTCGGAATTAGACGCCTTACCCGACTCATATAAATAATCGTTGTTCTACCAGCTTTTTATCCGATTCTTCAGCGCATTTCAGATCGATCAATTGGACCTTTGTTTCCTGGCCATACCTTATTTCCTGATCTTTTGATGGTTAGCATCCCCAGGTCCCAGCCGTACGAACGAACTCCGTATGGATGCTCAGTTGATCCCATTGAAACGAATCTTGGGCTTTGGGGATGTTGGGGTCTCATGTCAAAGTCGGCAAGACGATGCAATTCATGGCGCACTTGGACATGTCGATGCCGCTGTGAACCCAAGGTCTGTAATTAGTAACTGTTGTCGTTCACAGAATTCTTATTTTCTCTATGCCAGTTCTTTCTACACTTCAACTCCATAAATGCAATAAGATTCAGCCAGCATGTGCCATGTCTCAATCCAAAGCCTTTCCCCTACTGCCGATGCGTTAAAACAAGTCGGCAGGATCGCAAGCTCATCACAAGAAATCTTTCCACCGACGTTTGTAATACGAATATTCTCAGAGCCAGAAGTGGTGCATCATCTCCTCAGTCCTCGATCACGTCAATCATTTTCTCGTCAAGTAGATCCTCTTCTAGTCGCAGCCCACCTTCAAGCCAAAATTCCTTCACGGATAACACTCCTTTCCCAGCAGCTCTTGTTAGACGACAGCCTCGCATCCAGATATCATCTCTTCTTGCGGACTCCTTCACAAGGTTTGTATGAGTCGGTCGTGTTGTTCCTCGGTTTGACGCCAATAACAATAGAACCTATCACCTCGAAGTCATTCAGCATCCTCTGAGAACAGCGGAATTTGGACAAGCAAGCCTTTCTCGTCTTCCTTTAACTCCCCCACTTATTGCGCAGCTCATCGTGAGAGACCCCTCTGGCAACTCCGTTGTTCCGTACGTAAACGTATTTCGTGGTCATGTTGACGGTTCGAGGACCTATCTGACTGATCTGCAAGTGAAGCGGAGCTACCTTTCCTTATCGCTCATCTGTCGTTATTCAGCAGCGATGGTTTGACCGCTCTGGATATGGGCTCATCGATAGGCCACGTGCATTCCTCCCCAATGTTGTACGGTAATTTGGTCTCTTCGGTGGACCAACTGGAAGATCTGCAAGGAAACATGGGTCTCTTCTTTATTTTCCCGGATGTCAGTATCCGTTGGCGAGGTCGATTCCAACTCGGTGTCACTGCGGTTCGGATTTCGAGGTGAGTCAGCACAAGCGTATGATGTATCCGAGGTCATGCTTTGTCTCACCGCACTTGCTAGAAGTGATCCTTCTGGAGGCATGAGCATAGCTGACCATGGTACGGTGCTTGCAGAAGCACGGACCAGCCCATTCGATGTTCTTCCACAAAACCAGTACTCGGCAGTCGGTATGCCGAATTTCCCCACTTTGTTTCTGGGCTAAGTTACTTTGCAGCCCCGACGCGTCTTACGCAGTGTTTCCTGCGGCAGGGTGCTAGAATGTTCACGTTCATGTCGCGAAGCCCCTAAGCTGTTCTTCAATAAACGTTTGCATATTTCCCCATCCATTGACGTTACGACTGCATTCCCAATGTTCATGTTATTGTATCCAGATTGACGCCAGCCCTTGTACAGGTATTTTAGACACATGCTAGGCAACGTTTATACATGTAGCGTTCTCCTAAAATGCAGCGTAAGATTCTCTCGAAGGTAGGATAGCTTTGTGACATCGCAGCAAAGACAGGCGGTGGTTGAACGTTGAAGCGTTAGTCCTCGGAGTCGAGTGGAGGTGGCAGGCGGGCGTGTGATACTGCGAGTTCGTGGACGTCCTGACCGACTCGGACAGGGGCAGTGCACTCGGTTGCTGCGGGATGTCCGATGTCCTTGATAAGCTTGCGCAAATAACGTCAATTCTTCACCTTCATCTTCCCCACTCTCGGTTCGCCCTTCTGACTCTAGTAATGAGTGCAAACGACTATTATGCAGGAGGAAAGCCCCAGGGTCAATATGGGCCCCCTCAAGGGCAGTACTATCCTCCATCTGGTGCGTATTACGACCTTCCATATAATCTTGCATATTTGGGTGTCCAAAAAGAACCCTTTCGAATAGCAATTAGAGATGGAAGTTAAAATGTTGCCATTTTGTTTCCGTTATTCCTAAATGAGTTGGATTGGTCCCGCAATTTGTGTCGTACGTCACACCACAACTGATGTACTTCATTTCCAGGACCTCCTCCAGGGCAGGGTGGTTATTACCCTCAGGTATTTTCTCCTGTTTATCCACTGGATTTTTGTATTTGATCTGTAGCACCCCCCAGCAACCCCAGCAAGCATACCAGCAAGGCGGACCATATCAGGGACAATATCCACAACAAGGATACCAACCACAGCCAGCTCCACAGACGGTCTATGTGTGAGTTTTTTTACTATGGTGAAGACCTACTCTGCTCACCAAAAAGTATGATCTTTTCAGACAACAGCAACCTGAGAAGGGAGGAGGAGCCGCTTCAACTGGCTGCATGGCTTGCCTGGCTGGAATTTGTCTTTGCTGCTGTGCCGAAGGTCTGCATCGTTTCGCATGAGATGGGCTTGGTGCTGATGATATATTTTCATGCAGAACTTTGCGAATGCTTGTTCTAAAGCTGGTAATCCTATGGTACACTTATATTACGCTGAGGCATTGTTTATGGTCGACTATTGGTTGATTTACTTATCAGTTATGTCTTTATATTCATTGGACTCATTGAGAGATCCAAGAGACTCTTCATATGTAGCGGCAAATTTTCAGAATTTGATTAGACTCGGATAATTCCATTCCCCGGTTCATTCCGTTGCTGGGTCACGCGCGTGTTCCTTCTCAAGTTACTAGCTTTGTCGTGGAAAGCTTTGAATCTGAAAAAAATGCTGTCAAGGCTTTCTGCGGGGGCCTTGAAGAAAGCAGCTGGCCTGAAAGCAGCCGGATTGGCAGCTTCACGCTCCTCTACGTTACTTAATTCCTCGTCGGTATGACTTTTATCAAAACAGTCTGACTTTTGTCACTAAAATGGTCACTAGGTCCGGTTTGCTTCTTCGAGTACAATATCTTTCACTGGCTTTGAGGTATCTTAACTCTACACATATAAAGCAATACTTCTTGATCATTCCCTCAGTCATTTTTGAACTCTCGCGCCACGCTCGCCTCCGTTTCTCTGTTTACCGCGGGCTCGATAGCCTGGTATACCCACCTTTATGGCTCTTTACCTTTCATAGGTGAAGCACACGCAGGCCATCTCAGTGACGAGGGTCTTCACCCTGCCGCGTACCCTTGGTCTCACAAGGGGGTTCTGGACACATTTGATCATGCGAGGCATGTTTACTCTTGACTACTCTGCACTTCCATTGATCCTTCAGGCAGCATTCGACGTGGTTATCAGGTTTACCGTGAGGTGTGCGCAGCCTGTCATTCGCTGGACCGTATTGCGTGGCGCAACCTTGTCGGTGTCTCTCACACTGCAGACGAAGCGAGGACAATGGCGGAGGAGGTCGAATATACGGATGGTCCCAACGCTGAAGGCGAGATGTTTCAGCGACCCGGGAAGCTCGCGGATTACATGCCTCCACCATACCCCAACGAAGAAGCTGCAAGGGCTGGAAATGCCGGCGCTCTGCCTCCCGACTTGAGCTTGATCATAAAGGCTCGCCACGGTGGCGCTGTGAGAAATCTGTTTCTAGGATCATCGATTTGGTACTGAATAGATGCCTAGGATTATGTTTTCTCCCTTTTGACTGGTTACATTGATCCCCCAGCTGGTGTCGAAATTCGGGAGGGCATGAACTACAATCCGTACTTCCCTGGTGGTGCCATCTCCATGGCCCGTGTTTTGTTTGATGGTCTGGTAGAGTATGAAGATGGTCAGCGCTCACCGTCGTCCCCCTGCTATTTGTTGGCTGAACAGTGATACAACACAGGTACCCCCGCCACCACTTCCCAAATGGCCAAAGACGTCACCACATTCTTGAGCTGGGCCGCAGAGCCAGAGCATGACGAGAGGAAGAAATATGGAATTAAGGCTGTCATCATCTTTTCTGCACTCACTCTACTGAGTTTGTACGTCAAGCGCTTCAAGTGGACTGTCATTAAGAACAGGAAGATCGGTGAGTCTCCATAGTCTTAGATGTTCCAAAGGCTGATTTGTCCCACAGTATACAGCCCTCCGGTAAATAAAACTCCATAGAGATTTACATAGTACTACATACTTTACTCTTTGGTCGTATTTTGAGCTGCATACTTAGGAACGATTGTTTGCAACTGTTGTCCTAATTTTCGAACGTCCTTGTCACCATTAAGCCAACCCTGGTCGCTATTACGAACGGCCCATCCTGCGAAGTCTTATAGCTTAGTGCTCTGGCGGTTTACTCACCCTTCTCATGTCTTCGGATTCTTGGCCGCCACAGCTCAAGTATGATTCTCACTTTGTTCAGTTTCAACCAACTGAACGTTGCCGCAGAGATTGGGTTGCAAAATGTCTAGGCCAAATGACCGATATCAACAGGACTGAAGCACAAGCTGAACTTAGACAGGTAATTGCTAATGCTTTCGCCGCTCATTCCCTATGGACGACCGACTGGGCTGGTGTTCAACTCCAAAGGTGCTGCTGACTGACCTTACCTGCCACTTGCCTCCCGTTAAGTTCATTCCTTCTTTTCATCAGCCTAATGCCAAAACCTATACCAACTTTCGGTAACAATCTTAAGCGCAAGCCGTATGTTATTTTGTGCATGGTGGTCTCATTCTGTGCGCTGACCAACTTTTTAACAGGGATGGCAGTCCTGCAGCAAACAAGAAGGCAAAGAAGAATGCGCTCAAACATTCCGCACAACAACCATCAGATGTCAACGATATAGCTACCCTTAACCGACGAGCGGAGCGCTTCCAACGTGAACACGAACTAGAACGGACGAAGAACTTACGCAACGGCGGCACCCAGCCTCTTAGAGTAAATCAGCATACTGCCCATCTATTTAGGGATATGTCATTGTCAAGAGGAGGATCGCCGTTTGGTCATTCAGATGATCCAGAAGCAGACCCAGTGCGTTTATCTTTGCGTTTTTGCCATCAGGACTTGATCGCTTCGATCATCCGGGATCTGTAGAATGTTATCGATTGGGATCGTCACACTATCGTTGGAACCTCTCAAGATACTTTCAAGGACTACCTACGGCTAACCACGGTAAGTGTGTGCTCCCTCTTCATTCTCGTACCTTGACGGGATGGATAGGAACCAAAACCTGAGCAAATACGTCCCTATCCAGTTCTGCAGCAGACCCTTCTAGAGCTTAAAAAACGTTGGCGAGAGAGATGCAACTACAACTGGATCTGCAGTCAATTCAAGTCACTGCGCCAAGACCTTACAGTGCGTCATCACCACTCATTATGAGATCACTGGCTCCCACTTTTTCACCAGGTCCAACGGATTAAGAATGAGTTCACAGTACAAGTCTATGAAATCCATGCTCGTATGGCACTAGAAAGTGTACGTTTGCCCTTAAGATCAGTGCTACTAAGTTTGATCGCCGCCCTGAATATTCAGAGTGATATGGTAGAGTACAACCAATGCCAAGCAACGCTCCGCACATTATATGAGCTTGGGATACCCGGCAAAGTGGAGGAGTTCACAGCATATCGTATTTTAATGCTACTTCATGGGCGAAATAGGAGTGGTACGTTTCTTCGCACAGAAGGGCAATGGCTATCATGCTACTGATGTATCTTGCAGAATTAAATCTATTTGTAGGTCAGCTAACCCCTAGACAGAAAGCAGATCCAGCCGTGCGGCACGCACTCGGAGTGCAGCGGGCACTATCGATGGGAAACTATCATTCACTTTTTGAAGCTTACATGGCAGCTCCCAATATGGGCGCATACATTATGGATCACTTCATTGATCGAGAAAGGGTCAAAGCCCTTTCGGTTATCACGAAAGCGTCAGTCTCGACTGTTACACGTGGCTTTAACTCGTCTGACATACACACAGATACAAGACGATACCTCTGTCCTTTATCCATAATGTGCTCGCTTTCGATTCCCTTGATGCAGCACGCGTCTTTCTTGTGAACCACTCAGCTGCATTTTTTACAAATCCTCGAGCTCCAGATAGCGAAAAAATCCTTGACTGCAAACCTGCAATGCCTCAGCTTTCACAAGCTTTCGAAGAGAGATATCGAAAGGTCCTTATTAAAGGTGCAATATGAAATATTTTCCCATCGGCCTTTCGATCTATTTCCCAGCCGTCACCTCACCCTTTTTAACAAACTACAAGATTTCCTGTGCCAAGTGTGCAGAACGGACCAAACTTGGCCTGTTCTGCCCTCAGCGCGTGGCTGGTTACCCCAAACGTAATTATCTTCATTCATACCCCTCGTCTGTTACGCATTTACAACGGTTCCGTCCTATGATGGGTTCGTATCGGAGGCGTGGGGGTGGGGTCTGTAATCTGTTGTGATATGTATAAAATAATAAATAATACCTGTCATTGTCATTAACAAAGCGTCATTGTGAAAGCTTACTAGTTTCTCAGTCCCGCATGCGAGCAGGTATGAATCTGCGCAATACCACCTCCCTTACAGAATAATATTGCAGGCAGGCAGGCGAGTTGAGGACATCCAGCGAGAGACGTGAACATGCAGGAATGGTCACGTACGACAGGATGAGGGTCTAACCAACCATCAGGAACCGAGTAGCTTGTTAGGAACGTAAAAAGGACCTTCTGAACTTGTGAGTTGACACGATTGATAGTGCTAAGCCAAGACCACGGGAAAGGAGATGAATTTTGAAGATCAAAGACCGATGATTTCTGATCTTCCGGATCTTCATAAACCGGGCAGACCACCAGTGCAAACCTAGCAGTATTTATCAGAGGTATACAAGGCGCAGGTAACAGTAGTACGTACTCGGCGTGGTTGAAAACAGGGCCACGCTTGTACAAAAGGTAGTCAACACAGAACTTGATACCTCCCTTAACGACCCATCCAAGAGAACGATAATGATGATAGACTATGTAGTTAACAAGGAACGGATTGTCAAACTGCAAAGGGTGGTTTGGAACTGGTGGTAGATGAGCCGTTTGGAAGGCAATCCAAATATTTTGCAAACTCATGACGGTTTGCTTCAAACATGTTGGTATAATCTGCTGTAATGAAGGAGCTACACATACCATATGTGGGTCTAACACACTTAGGCAATCGAGATTCCAAAGCAGGAAAAATGCCTCCTGGAGTGTTAGCTGAAGGTGTTCAACATCCTCCAAAGTCTCTTCATCCACAGGATCTCCCTCCTCGATTGTAGGCGTAACAGGAAGTTCTGACATTGGGTCTGGCTCTGGCTTCCACGTAGCAGCTGATGGAATAGCAGGTCCGGAGAGCGCAGGCTTAATGACACGTCCTTCAGTAGCGAAGATCATTTCAGCTTCTTCAGCAACGGCCGCAATGGCCCTCGCACGATCGAGTTTGAACTGTTTGCGCTCAGCCCTACGTTTCGCTGTCATTTCCTCCGAGGTCATTTCTATGCATTGAGAAACCAGAGTTAATTATTCCAAGTATGGACAATAACGAATAATTAGCTCACACACGTTTTCCGCCTGCCCGTCGATTATTGACTTGTCTTGCCAGCCAACTTGGTTCACTACGCGATAAATCGCCCTTGCCAAAAAAACCTCTTCGCCATAGCAAAATGGCGTCCTTTGACTGCAGAACCCAAACCGAACGGGTAATCATGTCGAAGACGCCTTCGCATTGTGGGTTTAGAACTTCAACTGGAGGAAGACCAAGTAGCCCCAATATAGAACGAATACGACTTGGTTGTGGATCAAAGAATATGAGAGGGAGAGGGTTTGCATATATTCTGTTGTTTTCGGTGCGCCTGCCCGATCCTTTATTAGGTCCTCTAGGGCGAGACGATGGAGTTATCGACGACATTGGAATTTACTGCCACAAAAACTTGAAAGCCTATAGTTTTGTTTGAATAACAAGTATATACAAAGTTGCAGTCGTGAACTCGCAACTGTAAACTGTACAATGTCAGACAAACGTAGAGCGGAGATCGAGGCGAAACGGGCCAAGCTAGCAGATCTTCGGAAAGCTCGTGCTGACAGACAAAAGGCTGAGACTGAGAGAAGAGCCGCAGAGGTGTGGAAGCTCAAGTTTCTTCCGTATCTATTGGAGGGCTTATGTATATGAATAGCCCACAGGGTCTACACCAGTTCGCAGGGATCTTGATGAACTGGTGAACGCCCTGGTCGGCAGCCCAAGCCGTGGCGGTTCGGATAGTGGCGACCTTACACCCTCCTCCCCAATACCGGGGACGCCCTCCTTGGGTCCTTCTGTGGTCCTTCCTGGCCCTTCAGCAAGATCTATCCCTGGATCTGGAAGAGCAAGTCGACAGAGTGATTTTTCGTCGGATCGTATCAGTCTTGGCACCACACTTGCACAGTCAAGTAATGCTGCTACCGAACATGTCATTGAGCGGTAGGTTTTGAATTTCTTTCAAGGGATAAGCTGATATATCTCAATCAGTTCACTTACACCTCGCTTGTACGTAGACCTAATCGACGTGGAGCAAGAGCTCTTTGAACTCCCACAGAGAGTGAGACAGTTCTCTAAAATTATATCTTCCTTTGATTTGATGATCTGGACTATTCAGGAGCGCGTTATATACAATAAAGAAGTCCAGACGACCGCAATCGAGATGGAACATTCGGTTGATTATGAAGAGGAGCTCCGACAGCGGATATACAGAGAACGAGACGTCGAAGTTGAGCGCGCAGCTCGCGATAAAGAGCTTGAAGAAGAAAGTGTCAAGCTGGACGAAGAGATAGAGCAAGAAATTCGGGGTACGCGACTTTATTCAGTCTTTTACAACAAAAAGGCAGATTAAATTTCAGAGCTTTCGGAGGAGGAACGAGCAAGTATCCTTGCAGCACCCGAGTTCCTCGACTTCGTGGAACAATCATCAAAGATCGTGCAACGAGCTCTTAATGATGGGTATGATTATATTCGTGACTATACTATTGGCGCGGAATCCGGAAGGTAAGACAGCAGCCATTTTTGACAATATCTTACTATACGACGGAATAAAGTGACGATTCCGAAGGGCGTCTCAAACGTGTTTGCGAATTTTGGGACGAACGGTACGGCAAAAATCGATCGATCACTGATGTAGACTGGTCGCCTAAAGTGAGTGGATTTTTATAAAACATTCGTCTGAATTAAGAGTATGATCCCGCACCAGTACCCGGAGTTAAGCGTCGCGTCTTATAACAAGAACCCTGCTGCCCTGAATGAACCAGACGGAATTGTCGCCGTTTGGAATCTTCATCTTCTCGAGCGCCCTGAATTTGTTTTTCACTCTCAGGTTCGCACACCTTCCCTCAACACTATTGTATGTTTAAGAAATGATTGACCCGAGAAACGCTAGTCAGATGTTCTGTCCGTAACATTTTCTCCCTTTCACACCAATCTCGTTTTCGGTGGAACCTATTCAGGGCAAATTTTGTTGTGGGATACCCGCTCTAAACACCTCCCAGTCCTGAAGACTCCGTTGTCTGCCGCAGGTCACACCCATCCCGTTTATGCAATGCAGATGGTTGGAACTCAGAATGCTCACAATCTAATCACGAGTAGCACAGATGGTACTGTGTGCAGTTGGTTAGTGGACATGCTCGCACAACCCCAGGTGAAATATATGAGATTTATTCGATGTTCGGGTGCTGATCCTGCAACTCTTGTTTAGGAAACTCTAGAGTTGATCCATGCAGGTCATAATAAAACGGGAGAGGTAGCAATCACAACATTGGATTTCCCGGACAATGAAACAACCACATTTTGGGTGGGCACGGAGGAAGGAAACGTATACCAGGCCAACAGATATGATCGTGCAGGAGCCAAGGCAGGCCTGAACCAATACGATGTGTACAAAGGGCATGCAGGCCCTGTTATGGGACTCCATTTTCACCCACTGGTGGGGCCTGTGGACTTTTCAGATCTCTTCTTGACGAGCTCAGTGGACTGGACAGTCAAGCTGTGGAGAGCCAGGTCGTTGGCGAAGCCATCTACAACCCCCCATGCCATAGCACCCATATATTCATTCGATGAGGCAGATGATTATGTATATGATGTCAAGTGGCATCCAGCGCACCCGGCGCTGTTCGGCACTGTTGATGGCTCGGGACAGTTTGATCTTTGGAACTTGAATAGCGATACTGAGGTACGGGAGAGGTATTTTTCCTCAGTTGGTTTGTTCTCACGATTTTTATATAGGTCCCCGCGGTTTCGGCGAGTGTTGGCACTGGCAGGGCGATCAACAAAATAGAATGGGACCGCAAGGATGGACGTCGAGCAGCTTTGGGAGGGAGTGACGGTCGACTGTATGTATATGATATTGGAGATATGGCGATACCGAGAGAGAGTGAGTGGACGGACATGCAGAAGACAGTTTCTGGAATGGTTGGTGGAGGGCAGACGAATGGTATAACAGACAATGAGACTGCGAGGATAGTGGCTGGTCGGTAGTAGAGGCCATGTGATCGATATGGCGAGCCGACGGATTGTGATGATAATAGCCGGAAATGATCCGTTTTGTCGGGCCGGAGGAACGGAAAGGCGCTCCGTATAAGAAGTTGTCGATTCAATTTAATCTGATAACCATGGTTGAATGCGTTTGATATCGTCCCTCGCTCGGTCCTTCGTTTGGCCTTCTCCTCATCGTACTATACATTCTATGACTACTCGAGACCAATTTAAACAGGTAATTCACTAGTATACATGTCCTCCAAAAGTAATTCATTTCTTCCGAGTCTAGGCTCCTCACAAGTCAGCTAGTATCTTCCTTTGTTTCTCTTTCTAATTCTAACCTATTCATCTCGTATAGACTTCTTGTGTGAGTGCGTTTCTGTAGCCAATCTTGCTTGCTTCATCTTGTTTGATTTAGGATTCCTGGTCCAATCGAAGTGGCTGATGAAGTGACTGCTGTCGTCGCGTCCTGCATCACGAATAACTGCTCATTAACACCCATAGGTCTTGTTTGCTAATGCACATCCATCTATGTCCCATGTCTCTGCAGAATTCGTCCCAGTGTTCGGAGATTGCATTCGCATGATTAGGCAAGGTCTTTCCGTGTTGTTCAACCCTACAAAAAATTCACTCCTACCCTCAGAGACGTTCTTTTAACCAAGGACGCGCAACCATTTATAATTAGTGGAAGCGGGACACTGGGATGGGATCAGGTCATATATCCATGTCCCAGCCTAAATTTTATCTTAATATACTGTTCGTAGGTGGCCGCTAATCTTGTGGAACCTGGAGAAAATGTACTCGTGTTGCACACTGGCTACTTTGCAGACGGCTTTGCAGACTGGTGGGCATACAGTCCCATACCCTGTGATTTATGCTGAAATCACGTAGTCTTCAAACCTATGGCGCCAAGGCCGACCAAATTAAGGCCCAAATTGGAGCTGCTGTAAGCCAATCCGAGATCGAGCGAGCGCTCAAGGTCAAGAAGTACAAAATACTCACGTTCACTCATGTGGACACATCAACTGGTGCGCTTTTCGTATACACTATAATGACTCCATTCAATTCTGCTATGCCTAGGTGTACTGTCCGACGCCAAAGCTATAGCGGAGACCGTGAGACGCGTGTCCCCAGATACACTTGTTAGTCTCCACCCAGTTCTAGCTTATTCGCGATCATAATTCTGTTCTATTTCAGGTTGTAGTAGACGGTGTGTGCTCCGTGGCCAGCGAAGATATTCGTATGGACGATTGGGGCCTGGATATCGTCCTCACCGCAAGTCAGAAAGGACTGGGCACACCACCTGGCCTAAGTGTTGTACTTGCGAGCCAGAAGGCGATGAAGGTTCGTCTCTTCTTCCAGTAGCCGCCGTTGTTTGCAGATTTGTCTGTAGGTATTCGAGGCTCGCTCAACACCCGTCACGTCCTACTACGGAAGCTGGAAACGGTACGTGGTATGAGCACAATTGCATGTTCAGCAACGCGAATAAACACATGGATGTTTCTTATTAGATGGTTACCCATAATGAAGGCCTATGAAAGCGGAAATGCAGCCTATTTCGCAACGCCGCCTGTCAATCTCATCTACGCATTCCACGAATCCCTTTGCCAAATCACCAGGGCTCCTCTTTCCCTCGAAGAACGCTTTAGGCTTCACCGCGAAGCGAGCCATCGTATAAAATCAGCAGCCTCAGAAGTTGGTCTGCAACAGCTCCCGACTGACTCTACGCACGCGGCGAATGGTATGACTGCTGTACGTTTAGGCCACCTCCTTAGATATTTAACTAGGATAAATGTGAGGCTTGTTTAGCTGTTTTACCCTGAGGGCCTTGGCGCTGCCGATTTGTTACCTCTCCTCGCGAAACGGGGAGTAGTGGCTGCTGGGGGCCTCCATGCCATCATTAAAGGTGCGTCTCATTGCTTGGGCTTGCAGTTTTCCTCAACCTTATGTCATCCGGTCTTCCGCAGACAAATACTTCCGCATAGGGTGAGTTGCATTTCTTCTTTATCATGTATCCTCTGGACTTTTATTCTTCCAGCCATATGGGCATCTCTGTTGTTGACTCCCAACGAGGGGATGTTGAAACCATAATCAAGTCGCTGAAAGAGGCGTTGGCAGAGGCCAAGAGTCAAAGAATGTAAAGAGAGGTTCGCAAGTTGTTTCGTGAAAATATACTCATGACGAATGTACAACCTGTCGATGGTCTGCATGTGGATGCTCGCGACAGCATTACGGTAAGGCGAGTCGGCGATGGTGGTCAGCCACGCTCATGACATGGCGTTACCAATTTGTGCTTAGGATTTAATCATTCACGATGTTCGTGCATTTGAATGACATCCCATTTTGCCATCCCAATCTTTATTCTTCGTTTCTTATATCATGCAAAAGAACTATCGTAGATGGCAACCTCCGACATCAATACCATTATGTACTTACAGCACGTAATCGATAGATTGCAAATTGTTATCCTTCCACTGTAACTTCCCTGTTTGGACCCTCCCCTCCCATCCCGATATACCACTCTTTTCCAGACGTTGTGGGCGAGATGTATCCAACCCTGATGGTAAAATCTCCGAATCGCTCACCAGGCAGTTTCTCAAGGGCATATCTTTTGATCATCGGACCAAGAATAGCCAAAATGTCATGTTCCGTCACCGTTTCTACACCAAAGAATCAATGATCTGTGCCAGGGAGGCCTGAGACAACCCACCTCTGTATATCTTGTTCATTCTCTGTCCATAATAGCCACCGCCAAGCAGCATGCTGTATGTGCCAGGCGCTTTGCCGACAAAAGCGACCTCTGAAGTCTATAAGAACAAGACTCGTATAACGCGATTGTTGTATACTCACCAGCGACGTATGGTCGAGCACAACCATTGGGACAACCAGTCATCCGCATAACAATAGCATCATTACGAAGGCCGTTCTCTTCACATAATTTTTCTACTTTACTGATCAGGAGGGGAAGGTACTGCAGAATAAGATGCGTTTATTATACTAGTGAACGAAGGAGCGGAGAAAACTCACACGTTCTGATTCTGCCATTGCCAGACCTGCAGAATTACAAGTCAGCATTTCCTGAAACCACAGGGTACGATCCAAAACTTTCCGCAGGTTGGAAACGCAACGCAGGCAGAGGATGACAACCGAAGTGCGCTGTGTGAAAGATTGTCTAGCTTATGCTTCGCAAGCAGGCGTTTGATGGTTGGAAGCTCCTCGTCTGCGACATCTGACACTAAAAGGTGCTGGTTCGTAGTTAATCGGAAAGTACCCTTATGTACCATGGCAATCTCCCTTAAACCAGTCTTAAAGTTACAGCCAGGTTCGTCCTGAACTCGACCATTTTCAATAAACATTGTGAAATGGTGTTTGCCGTCCTCTCCCGTAGCCCAGCCGAAGTCGTCCACATTTCGGTCGAAAAAATATGGTCGAGCCGGCTCGAGTTTGTAACCCAGACGCTCCTCAACTGCTGCCTTGAAGATGCTCAGCCCCATGCGGTCGATAGTGTACTTCAGCCGTGCGTTCTGTTTAAAAAAGGAACACGTTACATGACCGAGTGCAACCATCGGAGATGGACAGTACCTTGCGACTATGAAAATATCAGCTTGTAAAATTGTAAGAGCATTCAGCCTGCGGACTTACTCGACACGGTTCCCGTTGTCTCTCTGCGTCAACATGATCTTCTCCGCCACAAATTTTCCCTGTTCCACGGTACAGAAGCCAATGATATCTCCAATACGGGGATAGGTGCCCTTGTTTCCATGCGTAACGCCCATTCCTCCCCCTACAGTGACATTAAAACCGACCAAATTTCTATTGTCATCAGTAATGGCGATAAATCCAACATCATTTGTGAAGACGTCAACATCATTGGTTGGTGGAACCGCCACAGCAACCTTGAACTGAAATGAATCGGATAAGATGAGTAGTGCATGAGTCCGGCGCTGGGGCGCACCTTCCGGGGAAGGTAAAACTCCCCGTATAATGGCTCAAAATCCTTAAGAGCCTCGCCGGCAACCAGCTTTTTGTCCAGCCAAATCTCGTGGTAGGCCGTTGTACAAGGAATTAGATGCTCGCTAAGCTCCCTCGCAAACGTGTAGACTTGCTTGTGTAATTGGGACATGGTGGGTATCGATGAGCAGACTACATTCCTGGACCGAGCCGTAAGTATTTCTCGTGTAGTGATTCTGCGAAACGTGCCTATTAACATCCCCACAAGCCGCCAATGTATCTAAAAGGACTCGATTGATATCTTGAATCGCAGGCTTCAGATGTCTTTTGATTACTCCGTGGAATTGAAACGTCTGCCGCGTCGTGATCTTAAATGTTCCCGATCCGTGCTCATCTGCAATCTGGTCCATCTGCAGCCACTGGTGCGGTAGACAAACGCCGCCAGGCATTCGAACTCGGATCATGAAGCTATACGCAGGTTCAACACCCTGAGTTTGACGCTCGTCTCTTACATCACGATCGTCTTGTTGATATATGCCATGGAACTTGGTCAGCTGGGTATCACTGGCTGCCAGTGCGCCTGTGCTCGTATCTTCAAGGCCTTCGGCAATGGTGCCGCGGAGGTAGCCAGAAGCGGCCTTAATGTGCTCATTCGTGATCGACTCGGGTTCCGCTTCTGTGACTTCAACATTGTCGACGCCGAGTGCTTTCCACAGCAGAGGCTCCCAGATCTTGTAGCCAGTCTGAGGGCCATCTGCATCTTGATCGTTACCCAATCCTAAGCTGGCCATACGGATTCCGCCAAGCTTCTCTAGACGGGAATCGAGGTCTTTACCCGGCTTGTTGTAATAGTGAGCGTCTTCGGGACGAGGCCAATAATGACTGTCTCCCATGCCGAAAACACTATAACGAAGTTTTGACAGTATTTGATCCTCGCGGTTCACCGCAGCATTCAAGGCTTTGAAAAACGTCCGGCCGTTTTGAGGGGGCTCCCCTTGCCCCGCTACAGATGTAATGAAAGCAACGTACTCTTCTTGAGCAAGAGCATCAAGCGAAACAGAATCCATTGTCGAGATCATAGACGGAAGGCCCCTGGCTTTCGCTCGACCTGCCAACCTCTTCGCCATCTTCTCCGCTGCTCCCCCATCAGATGCGTAGAGGATAAGTAATGGAGGGGCATCGAGAGCCGTGAGAAGTTCATTGTAAGTTTGCTGAGCCTTCTGTTTCCTCGCCTCTCTGACCTTCTCACCCAGGCTGCTCACGAGTTCACCCGCCATCTGTGGCTTAGAGCGTACAAGCTGTGAGAGGTGGTTTTGTCTGTCAAGGAATTGTTGCAAATCTCTCTTAACGGCATCCGAGTCAAGAGAGAAAGGCTCCTTTCCCTCTTTTTCTTTACTCGGATCCCATCTGTACAGGGGCCAGTAGCCAGCGTCAACAGCAAGTTTAGTTTCCTTGAGGACTTGGAGGGCGGGGGTGTCCTCGGACTGGTAAGGTAGATAGGCGAGTACGACACTGGGCCCATCGAAGCGATCCGCCTCCATTAAAGCCTGTAGGACCTGGGAGTACGACGAGAATACAGCTACACTTGCGACAAAGACGTCACCATGATTCATGGCATACAAGCCCACGTCGTGCTTCCGTCGATAAGGATCTGCGGAATTACGAGAAGAGAAGGGAAGAGTATCGAGGATGAGAATGTTGATATTGAGGCCGGAGGTAATAGCATGGTGGAGTCCTGACGATCCTAGATCGTAAGACCATGCATCCGAACCAATGATCCACCTAGACATTGCAAAGAGGTGTGCGCGAAGGGTAAGGATACGTTCGGCGGCGGGATGATTAACAGAGGACGACTCTAGACTCTGCACTATCTGGTTTCCAAACACTCTGCTCTTCGAAGGGTCCTCCCTTGCAAGCATCCAATTACTTAGGAGGGAGTGGAGGTGGGGATCGATGGTGTCGTGTTGCAATAACTCTTGAATGGCTTTGACGAGATCAGATCGCAATTCCAACTGCCCCCGCACACGCCCAAGAGCATATTCTGGGCTGGTGGCTATCTTTCCCTGAGAAGGAACGAGAGAGGGAGAATTTGATATCTCCAGGCGGTCGTTAAATAGGTGCGAGAGTATCCTTGTATATGCAAGCTCATGTTTTGGAACATGGGGTTCTCCAGCACGATCTGATCCAGACTCTGGTGCTATTCCCAGTTGCAAGCGGGTCAATACGGAAGATGAGGATGAGGCATGCTTAATCAAATTTATGATATCGGATGACTTCAAATCTGTCGTGTCGCCAAGAACGCCACTATAGACGTTGGGCCGGTGTTCAGAATCGGAATGCTGAAGCGCGCTGACGACTTCAAGATAAAAGGGCAACCATTTTGTAGACCACCGGTGGACTTGTTCCAGAACAATGACATGTTTCACGGAAGCCGATATCGCATTCGAAATACGAGAGGGAAGAAGAGGATTGAGTAAGGATACGATTATGAATGAGACACCATCCACGATCGGTAATGGAGGTGACAGGCCGAGGATGAAAACAACAGTGTGAGGTTTGTCGGAGCCTTGAGTCGTTAGAGCGCGTAAAGGGCGCCGAACAAGGGACAAGGTGTCCAAAGCCACAGATTCGTAGGCCTTGAATAAGCTTAACAGAGAGGGATCATCCGTTGATGGAAGTTCACTAGAGTTCAAAGGGCCATTCGTGCTTGTTGTATGCCCATTGGTCAGTCCAGGCGGGACAGGGTGTTTCCCGTTCAACACGAAGGGGACAACGTTTCCTTCCGCAATCTCAACCAGTGATGAGTCGTGGTTACTCGTGTAGAACACGTGCACAACGGCTTTCCGTTCCACGCGTGCCAATCTGGAAGCGAGCAAAGCATTATCATGGGCTTGCTGTGTGGTGGATGAGAGCAGGAAAAAAGGAGCAACAGGTCGAAGGAGAAGGGCATTAGTAAGGTCATCCTTCAAAGCTAGATGCAGTACGACAGGGAGAGCAGATAATTCGGTCAAATGGAGTAGTAAACTAGTCAGCAGCTGTGCATGGGATGAAGCAGTGAAAGAGATCAAATTTGCGTCGGAATTGGTGACGATTGTTGCTGCTGGGTCAGCACCGAAAGGGACTGTCAGAGCTTTTGGGAAGGGAAGTAGATGATTTTTCAGAGTGGCATATGCTTCGCCAAAGGGAGAAGCAGCAGGTAAGGCTGGGTGAGAATCGACCAAGACATCTGAAGACAAGTAGGCAATACGAGCAACTGCATGGAGGGCTGACATGTGTACTAGTTTGAAGGAAATTCACGGAACTGTTGCTACTTACTTTTACAACCCAAAAGTTTGTGATACTTGCTAGAAAGCACCTCATTCCTTTGCAAATGTTTGTCACAAGAAACACGTGGGTTACTACTTAAAAATCAAATGTTGCATCAAAGCAAAGTACTCTTATAAAAGTAATTATAAGTAAGTGTTATAATCTGTTATAATCTGTTATAATACTTTGATATAAATTCAACGCTTTACTGTCCGGAATTGACTCGGAAATATGTCGTCACCCGGCGATCCGTGACCCCCGAAAAAAGTTTTTGTTCACCGTGCAAAACGGCAAAACATTCATTATGTCCGCCTCGGTTTCGCGTTTGCTCGTCGTCTAAAACGTTCCCGAACCCTTTGTGGATATCAACAATGCTGCTTATCGAACAATCGTTCGATTATCATCTGTTATCTTATCGTCATTTTATTTCTCGACCCTACCAAGTTACTCGGTGAATGGCTC
>QMFE01010972.1:1399-17849 GCA_003314665.1 Tricholoma sp. MG77 | reverse complement strand
GTTGTTGTAACTGATGAGCTGGCAGTGAAGACTGATGAGCTGGCAGATAATGCTGATAATCTGGCAGTGGAAACTAGGGATATTAGTCCTCTAGTTGACTATGGCAGATGCCTCTAGCCTCAGGATAGGGTATAGAGGTGCCCAGAGCAAAGAAGCCAGAGAAGCACCAAGTAATGCAGTCAGGCAGGTTGTTCCAGTTGGGACTGTTGATAGGTTGGGACCAAAGAAGGGGGTTCTATAGCTGGAGTAATCCAAACTATAGTACAGGCTGAGGCAGGTAGAGATCCAGAGTAAGCCTGAGATATGAAGCAGCAGAGAGCAGAGCAGATATAGCTGGTTATAGCAGGGAATAGCCAGACGACTCAAAAAAATGTAACAGTTGTTACTAGCTGAGGACTACTTAGAACTCACAGTACACCAAACAGAGTCAGATCGAGTATATTCGCTGCTATGTCGTGTGCGTCGTGTAGTTAAAAGTGTCTGAGTTAACAAGCATAAACAAAGTGACTATAGGTGATGGTGTCACATCACGCTATGGAAGAAGCCGAGAATGGTAAGATAATAATGAAAGGTAGTGACCATGGGAATACTCCGTTACACAAATCCAGTACTAAAAAAATATATGTCTGCCAAGAAGGGTTCATACACTTCTCCATCAGCTTTCTCCATATCTAGTGGGATCGCACTCACTTTACAGAGGAGTTCCAGACATGAGTTTTCATCTAGGGTTTCTCATTTTAACTTGTTAAGAATATTGGAGAGTCCATGGACTTTCTGCTAACTAACAAGCCATCTGGCATTGGTAAACCCAAGTTTTGAGACATCCAGACAGCGGGTCACTTCAAAAGAGTTGCTGTGCGAATGTTTCTTAAGGTATGGTATCCAGAGGTCATCATTGTTTTCAACAACTGCCGCTCCATCGGGGGCATGCTCACTAGCTGCGACACTTCCCTCAACTTCCCAGCCAGCGTTTACTAACTGTTCAGACCCATGGTTTCCCTCATCTGAAGGAACCACACCATGTACTACCCCTTCAATGAGGTGCTGACTTATGCCGAAATCCCAAAACAGGGCCCATCTGCACCTGAGGGCAGAGATTTGTAGGGACCATTGGTTTACAATGACATCTGATAACTCATGTATGTTGAACGCTTCCCATACAGGATTGAAAGTGGTTTTTAGAACCAAGAGTTTACTCGCTTGCAGATCATCACTAACATGCAACACTCTCTTTTCCAAGAATTAGTTGTGCCATCTCTTAGCAGAGTTTTTCTTAATCCACTTCTTCACCAACAGGTAGGGGTATCCTCTTGCAACATATATTTTGGCCAAATCATTTAAGGCCGTGATATAGTTAGCAGACAAACTGCAGAGAATAGCCATCCATGACATCTCCCCAAGAAAAGTCTGACACTTTATATCTATCAGGTGATGGGATGCAAACGGGATGCATTCTAGGTTGTTTTGGGCTTTGTGAAATGGTTTCCATTGAAGTGACATTGAAATTGGGTCAACATAAATCATTAGATCCAAGAAGTTTAAACTTCTTTCTGAAACTTCCCAAGTAAGTTCTAGGCCTTTGAACTGCACCAGCAATTTAGTGTATGCCAAGGCATCAGCATAAACAATCATAAAGCCATTGTCCATAAAATGGGATGTGACAAACAGAAGTAGAGTCTTTCAGTAACAACTCCTCCTCATTAACAGCAGCAAAAATGTTAGAACCATCTGGGGAACCAGTGACTCCCATGGTGATACCATTTAACTGCTCATAAAACTTTCTGTCAAACTCAAAAAATGAGGTTTTTGAACAAGACATTGAGAGCATGTGATAACAAAACTAATTGTTGAATATTGGGCTTAACAACTTTTTTGTGGTAAGTCTTACTAGACTCTATACACATTTGTAGATTGATGTTTGAGTAGAAGGCAACTAGATCAAATCCTACAGGGAAGAACTTTTGTCTCATGTCTAGCTTGAGTTTAGCCAGTTTTATTGCCATACCCTTTGTCCTCTTGATGACATAGGTTAGCTGCTCAATGACTGGCTTGAGACTTTTAGAAACATATTTTGCTGCAGGGTTTTGCATAGCCTGGTGACAGGGTACAATAGGATGCATTCACATCAGGTTCTTATGGATCTTTGGGATACTGTAGAACCAGGGTATAATGTACTGAGGCTCATCCCCTTGAGGAACATTACTCTGCAAGAAATTGGTGAGTTGCTCATGTCCAAGGAAGGTGATCGCTTTTTCAGCTAGTGCATTCATCTTCATACATTGGGATTCTAATATCTCTTTAGCGTCCTTGATACTAAGTTCACAATGTGACTTGGGGTCAGTAAGGAGTTTTGCTGTTTTAGCCATGAACCATTGCTGGGTGACTACACATTAACCGAGGTTTTTATCCATAGGGAGAACAAGATAATTGCTTTCCTCAAGGAAGGAGAGAATGGCCTTGATATCCACCAAGTCTGGCTTAGCATGTTGCAGAGTGGATACGACATTCTCAATGAAGTTCTCAATGTACATCCTTCCCTGCTCAAGCCCTTTCTCTATGTATTCAATTGAGAAATTGCACACACTTCAGATGTTAGGAAACTTGTAGTCTGGGTCATATGGCTTACTTTTGACTTCATTCTCCATTTGAGATGATCACAGAAGTCCTCATACAAGGAACAAAGTTTATTCAAATGTGGTACTACAAGAGGTAGATACCACCCCCACAGATATATGTATACAAATAAAAGAGGGGATGTTAGTCCCCAGTCCGAGATGCACTTCTGCATGAAACCTCACCATCTCCAAAGCGCCGATCAGAGCTGCACACAGTAGGAGTCCTGATTGCAGGAGGTCGATGAATAGTTAATAATTCATCAGGGTACGTAGTGGGATACTCATACCTGAAGTGGGCAGACAGAATTACTTCTGTCTGCTTCTCAACTTCTTCTTCCCATTCCCATTGCTGTCCTTCTTCTTCAGCTTGGGTGTGGTCATAACAGGCTTGGCCCCCATGGCCTTTACCTTGTTCTTCGATCTGGTGCTTTTTCCGGGCTTGCAAGAAGTGCTCTGACCTGAGCCTTTTCCCTGCCAAATTTGCATTAGTATAGCGAGTCACACCATCTGCAAATGAGGGACTCACTTGGATCAAGAGTTTTTTCATGGCCTTTGCAGCTGACTTCTTGACGATGTCTGAGATCGTGGTTTCTGATGAAGGGATTTCACCCATCTTGATGTCAGCATCAGCCTTAAGCTTGTGCTTCTCTTCGTGTTTATTCTTCTCGCTGATGTAGCAAGTGTCTTCAAGGAGGATAATCCGACCACAGAATTGTGGGAGGTCAGTGATGAGTCTGTTGTACTCTGCCTTGGTGGCAGGAGACTGGACAAAGCTGTCAAGTGTACTCTGTCTGGAAGTGTTGGTGCCAAAAACGGGCTTCCATACGGTCTTGTCATCCTTGCTCCACCTAGTAGCAAGTAGCTCACCAAGGACCAGTAGATACGTTGATGAGTCAAGCTTAGCATGGAGGAAGATGTGCTTGGCAGTCTTCAACTCAATCGCCTGCTGGAGGGCAGTCAATCTGCAAGTGTCATACACATCCATCATGCTCATGAGAGCAGCAGGTTGCATGGCCTGGAAGGCCACTGTGACTTCAATCTTCAGGAAATGCACCCCCATGAGCGCAGGGGGCCATGTGCCAGCAGTGCGATGACAGTTAAGGTTATCAAAGGCATGAGCCACACAAACTGCCTTACCTGCAACCTCCGACAGGTCCCAAAGAGGCTTGCATAGTGTTTCCATGTACGCCTAAGGGATGAGGTTAAAGATTTCACCAAATGATGCCACACTCCCCAGCATGGCGGCACGAGCATCAGAGGTATCCTTGTACTTAAATTATAATGTAACCTGGTAATACCAGTGGATCACATATTAATGTACATACAGCTCTGTTGTGGTCAGGAGAAATCATAATGCAGCACTTATAATAATATTGGCACTGAATATTTTACAGACAATCCATGTGATAGCACATTATGAGATTATCTCAATTGGGACTTATCTTATTATTGAAATAACCACTTCATTAGTTAGCAGTGCAGTATGCTGCTATATATTCTAGTCTAGGTGTAAATGAGTTTGTGGGCAGTCACCAGAAGTAAGTGATCAATTTTTAACCCTTGATGATATTAACCTTTCCTCCTCCTTGACTTTGCAAGCTTTATCCACTGTCCAGGACATTTGAGGCTGTTTTCACCTGTGGGAACATCAGATATAGCCATGTAATTTTTGGTAGGTTTGTACTTTTTTGCTTTGCCTGATTTTTTAGTCTCATTCTCCTCTCCATTGCTCTTAAAAGCCTCTTCAAGACATGTGAGTGCACATGTAACCTCACATACTGCAGCCATCCAGCTTCCCACTCCATCATACCTATGACCTATCTCCTTGATCATTTCTCCCCACCATGCAAGGCTCACTACAATGACCAGAAGGCCACTTACTCCTGGCTTGTTCAGGCTTGTCTAATTGAGATCACTTTTCAACTCATCAAAACCTTCAGGATGCAAAACATGCCACCATGTCCACCAATTTCCCTGGAAGTCACCATTTAATCTTTGATGAACCCACAGGCAGCCATATTTGAACCAGTTGGCAATCTCAGGGGGACAACCTTCTGTACTTAGTCTCCCTCCATCACGCTGTGGAGAACACATAAGTAAGTGATGATTCTCATTTGAACACAGTGAGCTGCTTACAATGTAACCATGAAGCCCTTCAAATACAAATAAGGATGCAACACAATGAGCCCAATCCTCCCCACTGCTTTGCTGCCAAGTAGTGATAGCTGTTGAGCAGAACAGTATTTGATGATAATGCTGCCTCAATATCCTGAAGTGTTGTAGAGGGTATTGGTTGCTTGATGCTGGTGGTTGCACTTGCAGGCTGCAGTCCATTTGAGAATTCTGGATTGTTTGGGCTGGGTTGCATTGTGGTTGGTGTTGGGGTGGTGGTGGCATGTCCATTTTGGTTGGATCTTGTGGATGCTGTTGGTGGGGTTGGTAGGGTCTTGTTGGCAGGAGTAGATCCCACCAAAAGCAATGTGCCTCTTGATTCTGGTGAGGAAGGTGGTCCAGGAGCCCCTCCTTCATTACCAGGAGATGGGGCATTGTGCTGGATGGTGTATTGGTCTGTCAATCCCCCTGTTACACCAATGATATAGCAGAGCCACTTATCTTGAGAAGAATGGGATCGATCATTTTGGACTCTGAGCTCCATAAGCTCGCTGTATGCACTGGTGCAGAATTTGTTGAAGGACTGCCACTGCTCACAGAACCATTGTCTGTCTTCTTGGCAGTGCTGCCCTGGGCTGGGTTTGGATCCTCCACTGAATTTTCACCCATACCATCATTGCCTGTACTGAGGTCATTCCAACCTTCTTCATCATTCAGCATCAGGTCATCAGATAGCTTCCTGGCTGCACATTGCTGTTTCGCTATATTTCTTATTTCAAATTAGTAAGATGCTTGTGATATCTTTTCAATCTCATACTTACAGAAGAACCATGCACCATAGGTTTGTAAACTTTTCTCAGCTTCACTAAATCCCTTGAAATCTGATTCAGCCCACATCTTTGATGTACAACTGTTAAATACTGATCCTAGTGCAAGTCCATGCAGGGACCAAGCATAATACCGAACATAGGGGAACAGAAGGAACTTGGCTTCAACTTGTAAGAAGTTGCACCCTTCACTTGTTGCCAGTGTTCCAGATTTAGTAGTGAGTGGGAATCAAGTCAGGGACTGAGAGGAAGTCCGAGACAAGAGAGAACAAAACAAGATAGGAAGAGATTGAACTAATCAATATTTGAACTGGAGTTTACAAGCAAAGGTAACTATGTTTATATACTAGTTAGGTGTGGGCATCGGGCATCTGATTGGGGCCTGAGGTAAAAACTCGTAGTAGATGTGAAGTGGGAAATGACAAACAGAAATATGCGAGGATAATCATAAATGATGAAGTAGCTAAAACTAAATATAGGATCAGAAAGTAAGTCAGAGTCCATGGAATGGATTAAGTCTGAGGAATGGAACAGAATGTAACAACAACCCCCAACAGTAGTTGAATGAACACTCCGAATGCCAATCGCCCCATCACTCATTGGACCAACCATCATTATGGCCACGTAGATGCCCAACTTTTGCGAAACAGCATCCACAAATTTAATTAATGTGGTTCCTGCATCCTCCATTGCTCTTGTTACTGAAATTAGCATGCAGTTTGATCCCCAGAAGATATGCAACATACCTGTGGTACTCAAGTGGGGTATGAGGTGTCCAGGTGGCACCCTCATGATACTCTCTGATTGCAGCCTTGTAAGTATCTTCTGTTTCTCTCTCGAGGGCTGCCCTAAACTCTTCTGTCTCCTCCTTCCAGCTTTCTACAATTGTTACCCAACACATATTGATTCTTGAATGATGAGGTACAACTTTCTTTACCTCTTCCCACTTTTCGTCAACCTGTTCTTTAATGTGATTCTTGTAGTAGTGATTAGAATACAGACTAATGGCCATCTGTTTACAGGGATAAGTGGTATTCAGCTTCATGGCTTCCAGAATTTCTTTGACTGAATCTGGTGCTGCTGCAGATACTGCTTTGTATCAGTGATGATACCATTGCCTGAGCTTCTGAACAAACAGTGAGTCTCATGTTACTCTTTTCAACATTATTTCTAACTCACAGTGTGAAGGTTTTTGTAGAGCTCAGTCCTTCACATGCCCTCTGTCTCATTTAAGTCCAAGAAGTCAAGAGGTTCCAATGCCACATTGTCAGATGGATCCTCTGGGTCATCCTCAGGATCCTGTTCCAATGGAAGGTTGTATCCATATTTATGGAGCCACAATCTTGTGATCTTTGTGTAAAACCTCCCTGATGTGTCAAGTCCTGTTTCTTGGGCATCTGCGAATTCTTGTTGGCATGATTCAAGAAAGGCAAGTTTTTTACCCTTCACCCAAGATGCGCAGCCTGTGGGTTTAGGCACTCCAGCTTTACATTTTTGCGACATCCTTCAAGTTAATGAAGGTTAGGACAGCAACACCAAAATTTATGTGTACGCATTCCATACCGAATTATAATTTTGCATGACCCTGCCCATAGATGAAACACTGCCATTGTTTTGTTTATTTGTTTTTCCCTTGTCTTCTCATCAGTGCCTTTGTAACCTGTCCAATGAACAAAGTAAAGAAGTTTACACCTATGCCGAGTATTGATCTTCAAGTTGAGGATTTTGGTGATCTCATACTCAAGTTCTTTGTTGATTTTGATGGGAGGCAGGGGTGGTTGGGTACTGTTCAGGATTGTGTTTGGCACTGAGGTTTCTAGTTAAGAGACATGGAAAACCGAGTGAATAGTGCGGAGATGATCAGAAAGCCACAAGGTAAATGAGTGAGTACTGAGATGGGCTATGATGTCATAAGGTCCTAAATATTTTTCTGAGAGTTGCTTAGAGGGTTGAGTGGTGTGAATGTGTTCTGCGCTAACATATACTTGTTGTCCAACTTGGAAGTCAGGAGCAGGTTCCTGTCAGCAATCCGCTGGACCTTGATAACAAGCTTGAGCTTTAGCCATCTGATTGCATAACTCAGCGTGGAGCTCTTCAAGGTCAATAACGAATTCGCAGGCTTTGATGGAAGCTAACTTGTGTTCTGGGAAAACTGTAATGTTGGGGTGATAACCTTTGTTGGCAAAGAATGGTGTTACACTGGTGGTAGCACTGGGAGAGTTGTTGTAGGTGAATTCAGCAAGAGGAAGGAGTTCCGACCACTTGTCTTGTTGGTAGTTGCAGAAAATGCGAAGATACTGTTCCAATGTTTGATTAAGACATTCAGTCTGACCATCACCTTCCAGGTGATAACCCAAAGTGAAGTGAATCTTCATATTCAAGGCAATTCCTAGTGAGCAGAAAAAGTGTGATGTGAACTCAGAACCCCAATTGCAAGTAACATGCACGGGAACTCTGTGTTTACTGAAGACATGGATAATGAAGAGTTTTCAGGTGCCGTGATATTGTCTGTGGTAGGAATGAAGATGCCTTGTTTAGAAAGTCGATCAACAACTACAAGGAGTGCGGTATGGCCTGAAGAGTTGGGTAGATGCTCGATAAAGTCCATGGAAATGGAGTTCCAAGGCCGCTCTGGTACTGGGAGTAGCTTCAAAAGTCCATAAGGTTTATGATGCAGGGATTTGGACTGTTTGCAAGTGGTACATGAGTTGCAGAACTCCTGGACAAAGGTGTGGAGGTTAGGCCATACATAATTACAATGTACTGCTTCAAGCATTTTGTTTTGTCCGACATGATCTGCAAGGATATGATCATGTTTATTCTGAAGGACTTTGAGTCAGAGGTCTGCGGTATCCAGTATGAAAATCCAATCATTCTGATGAAGTAGACCACTTTCATTGAGAGTCCATTTAGAATTGGTAGGAGTCAGGAGTTGTGCTGCAGAAGTGGGGTCAAGGGGTAGGAATAAGCAAATGTCATTGTGAAGTTTCTCAATGTCCATAATGATGACGGAACTGATAATCGGAGTTGCAAAGTAAGTAGCACAAAGTGAGGCAGAAAGTTGTTCTTGGGTGAATATAGGTCGGAGATTTCTCAGGTTTGTGAGGATGAAGTTGCTATTTCCCCCTTTGTGGTAGATGTCCCAATGTCTAGTGAGTGCATCGGGTTGAGCTCCTAATTCCCCTCAGTGGAAACGAATAACCATATAGAACTGGGAAAGATACTCTGACCAATAGGCTTGGCGACGTGAAAGAATCTTCATAGTAGCAAAATATTCCAAATTTTTGTGGTCAGTGACAATGTCAATCAGAGCACCACTACCATCAAGGTACTGTCACCAGTGTTTGAAAGCCACATAAATAGCCAGAAGTTCTTTATCATGAGTGTTGTAGTTAAGTTCAGTGGAATTGAAGGAGCAGGAATGAAAAGCAATAGGGTGAATTTCACTGTTGGAAGTCCGCAAGGAAATGATCACAGCAAACACATAGTCAGAAGCATTGGTTTCTACAATCATATCTGCATCAGGAATCCATTTAGTAAGAACAGGAGTGTGAGTGAACTGCTCTTTCAGGAGCTCAAAGGCGGCATGGCAAAGATCGTCGAATTTCCATGAGATGTGTTTGCATGTAAGGTGAGTGAGAGGAATGACAATGTCGGAATAGCCATAATGAACTGCCTATAAAAATTGCAAAATCCTAAGAAAGATTGAACATCCTTAACTTTATGGGGTTCTGGCCAGTCCAAAATGACTTGAACTTTGTCCTGAGCCATGTGGAGTCCGTCGGAAGGAATGATAAATCCAATATATTCAATGCTGTCCTTGTGGAATTCGCATTTCAGGGCAGCCACATAAAGTCTGTTTTTGTGAAGTCTTCTCAACACTTCCTTGATGTGCGCTTTGTGTTGGGTCATGTCCTCTGAATATATTAGAATGTCATCAAGAGAAACAATAACACAAAGGTCGAGGAGGTCACAGAAGATATCATTCATGAATCGCTGAAAAGTGGTGGGAGCGTTCATAAGTCTGAAAGGCATAACAAGCCATTCAAACAAGCCATAGCAAGTGCAGAATGTAGTCTTCCACTCTTTGCCATTGGTGATCCAAATGAGGTGATAAGCATGGCAAAGGTCAATTTTGCTGATTTGATTGAGGCTGCGATAATCGACACAAAGTTGTACACTTCCATCCTTCTTTTTGACGAAAAGGATAGGAGCGCCGTGCGGAGATTTCGAGGGTTGGATGAAACCAAGGTTGACATGTTCATTGATAAAGGAACAGAGGGTTTCTAGTTCTGATTGGGATAGGGAATACATGTGGGAGGGAGGAGGAGTGCTGTCGATGTCAATTTTGAGGTTGTAAGGATGGTGGGGAGGAAGTGTATCAGCTTTCCCTTTGCTGAAAATGTCAGCAAACTCATGATAGTCCTCGGGAATTGAAGGTAAGTCCATCAGGTCCGCTGAAGTGGCTTTACCAATGGCACCTTCAGGGGATATCTGGAGTTGGAAAGAAACTGATCCAGGAAGTTTACTAGCATGCATATAGGCATGGGCATTAATCAAAGATATATGAGGTGTTGACTTGGGAATGGGATCAGGAATTGGATCAGGAATGTCAGGAATGGGATCAGGAATGGGGATGGGAATGGGATCTGAAATAGGGTTGGGGTCCAATAGTGCATTCACAGGAGGGGTTTGCAAGTATTGTGTTGACGGCGCTAAACCTCTATGATCATCAGAACAGAAAGAGATAAGGCCAGAGAACCAGTCAATCAACAGATTGTATTGTTTCAGCCAATTGTATCCAAGAATGGAGGAACAGGAAGAGTCTAGCAGGGTTACATAAAATGTCAGATTGAATGTTTCACCAGAGGCAAAAGTAACTGGGAGTTCCACTATTTGGGTAATGATAGAGTTGCAAGTTCCATCAAACAAGTGGAGTCCGATCAGGGTTATTGAAGAAGTCAGAATGTTATTATCTGAAACAAATAATGTGTCTATAAAACAATGGGATGATCCTGAGTCGATAAGAGTTCGGGTGGAAAGGGAGTATGTGAAATTGGATAGGGTGATGAAAAGGGAATCAGGATTGGAAAGAGTGGATGCATTGAGTTGGATGAATTTAGCTATGTGGGTAAGATCAATGCAATCCTCAAACCATATAGCATATCCTTGAGGATTGTGGACTATTTTTTTGAATCCGCAGGGTGGGGCTTCGGCTTTGGCACTGAAACTTTCACCAATTGTGCTTTAGCTGCTGCTGATTTGGGACAATCCTGAGCAACATGTCCTTTCTCACCACAATAAAGACAGAGTCCTTCTTTCATGCGGCATTCGCACTCATCTCCGGTTAGTTTGCTGTTCTTGCCCAACTTGTCAGAGATAGAGTTCTTAGGCTTGTCTTTTGACAAACCTTTGGAAAAGGGTTTGGATGAAGTCAATGCAGAGTTGTTGGCATTGTTGTTGGAAGAGGGTTTGGAAGAGGAATGGGAATTGGAATTCTTGTTTGAGTCCTTCTTGCCTGGGTTTCTGTTGTTGCCTGAGTTTTTGGATTCTAAACAAGTTTCTTCTTCCTGCATCCAATAGATGTTATCAGCATCTTGTGCTTTAAGTCGTAAGGCTGCAAGAGTATTGGGTTTACCACCACAAAGTACTTCAGTGTGGAGGCAGAGTGGAAGTCCACAGAAATACTGATCACAAAGAGCTGCTTCATTCCAACTGACTCTAGAAGTGAGCTCCCAGAAATCTATGTTGTACTTCATAATGTGAGCAGTTTTCTTCATATTAAGTTCATGAAGGAGCTTCTCAGCATCTCCAACTGGATTGTGTGGACCAAAATTGTCTTCAGGCTTGCTGAGGAAGGCTTGATAATTCCACATCCAATGTGTGGAGTTTGTCAGGTCATTAAGCCCTGGTTCAAACCAACTGAGTGCTGAGCCTTTGGGATAAGAAAGGATGAACAAAATCCTTTTCTCATTGGAAGCAAAGACCTAAGGATGATCCCTAAAATGAAGATTACAAGAAACAAGGAAGTTGTGGAGTTTCCAAGGGTTAGAACTGTCAAATGTATCAGGCTCTCTAACCTTGATTTTCTCAGACTTTGGGGCAGGGTCTCATCGGAGATCTCTGAGACTGCCTGAAAGCTGCATAATGGCTTTGATGAATCTGTCACCTTCAGGGCAATTGTTGATTGGTGGAGGATTGGGGGGGTCATTAGGGTCTGGGTCATTATCATCAGGGTCACCAAGATCGGGATCTTCACCAGGGTCTGGCAGGTCACCGAAATTGTCACCTGGATTACCTTCTGGTTGGTCTTGGTCTAAAGGAGTAGGGATTCATGTGTCCCTTGAAACCACTCCACCACCCCACCCATTTTCCTCTTCTACCACTGGGGTGGTACTAGTCTCCTTACTGCTCCTACACTATTGGGGCAGTTATCACTGGCTGGAAATTGGGCAGCCTGGATTCTCAGAACCACTTGGGATCCACCCTGATCCAGAACCCCCTCCATTCTGTGATTGGAACCAGATATGTTCCATTTCATTTTATATTTTTCCATTTCATTTCATATTTTTTCATTTCATTTCATATCTTTCTGTTTTATTTTGTATCTTTTTGTTTCATTTCACATCTTTCTGTTTCATTTTTATTTTCTGACTCCAATTCATTTTCAGATTTTTATAGCATTTTTTTTCCTTCTTCCTTCTTTCATCTATCATTTCAACTTTGATACATTGACACTCAACTCATTCATTCAATAACACATTCGTTCACACATATACACACTCCCTCTTTATTCTTACTATCCCCTCTCACCACAATGGCCAACATCGAAATATCATCACTCCGTTTCGATTCAAGATCCATGATCTCATACCCACCTTTGGTCATCACAACACAGTCATTACCATCGTCCACCATGCCCATCATTCCAATTCCTGATCTATTCACAGCAACATCATTCAATATCAGCAACATTCGACCTCACCCTGAACCTTATCCACCAGCCATGTGTCGGCCTACATATATCTTCATACACTCAAGTCACTGAATTGTTCATTGCCAACCTCCTGGTTTCCATTCAATCCCCTCTTCATCATTCTGTCAGACAGGCGATACTTGGAGGTGATGAAGATCTTTTGCAACTTCTTTATGAACTTCCAAACTTGCCGGTATGTTTTTTAACTATCTAGATTCTATGTTTTAACTCATCCTTTCTATCAAATCAGGGATTAAAGACACTCATTATAAGGGCAAGACCCAAAAGAAGAGGAAACACAGAGGGCACAAAGGCACCAGGGGCCACGAGGGCACAGGGAGTCTATAAAGGCTATGTAATGACAGACTGTCAAGGCTATAAAGCAAGTATACTGGGGTAAATCTTAGATGTTGGATTAAGGTATCTCTACTACTACCAGTTGCCCATAATAGGGCTGTAGGTAAACAATACCAAATAAGGGGAATAGAGTAGGATAGAAAGGAATGAAATGGAAGTATAAACAATAGGTAGGGAATTATATATACCTGGGGGTTGTCCCCTTACACCTTGGGCCAAGCTGGGCCAGAAGATCACTATTGCTATTCTGAAGAGTAAGTGAGGCCCTAAGTAATGGCAGCAATGTCTTGTGCAGTGGGTAAACAGAATTAATTAATTCTCTTGTACACTACCAATGTCCAACTTTTATACTACTTGACTATTTTACTAGTACATTCTACTATTCTCGAGTCTGTAAGTATAAATTCCAAATATAGAATATGATGAGTAATCATAATTATCTAGTATGTTCTCATGTGTTCAACCAACTCATTCCAACACTCCCCCTTGGTTGGACAACACTCCAATGCCATAGGTTAAGTCTTGGTGCAATTCCTGAGGTAATCCCTTCATAAACACATCTGCAAGATTTTCATGCATCTGAATATAAGTTGTCTCAATTGTGCCTGATTCAATCAAGTCACATAAGAAATGATGTGTGATATTGATATGCTTCATGCGTGCATGAAATTCAGGATGGTGGGATATAGTGATGGCGGCCTGATTATCCATATAAATAAAATTGATTGGAATTTTGAGTTCATCAAATAATGCTTGATGCCATAAAACTTGTTTGGCAGTGTGGGTGGCAGTGACATATTCAGCTTCTGCAGTTGACAGTGCAATGGTTGCCTGTTCCTTTGAACTCCAGGAAACTGTGCCACCTGCAAGTAAAAACATGTGGCCACTGATGGATTTCCTATCTGCACTTGATGCCCAGTCTGCATCACAATACATTGAGATTTTGGTACTGTGTATGTGTTCCAGTCCACTGTATGTGAGGTGAAAATCACATGTCCCCTTGAGATATGGGAAAATCTGTTTGATGGCAGTTGAGAACATGACACTCCCCCACCTATTCCGAGCAGAGTCTGTTCGGATTCCGAGTATTCCGTTCGGAACATTAGGAGTCTGAGTGGAATTTACTAGGAATTTTTTTGGCAGGAGTCCCAGCCAAATTTGCATTCCTAGTCCTAACTTAGTCCAAACAGAGTCCAAGTAGATTCCTAGTAGATTCCTAAAAAAGTGCTACGACTAGGAATTCCGCACTAGGAGTCCTTTTGGATTCCAAACATGATTCACTAGGAACACTTGGAATTTCTGTGCTTTCCACATCCTTGCCACACTTATTTATAAATAGAAAATGGTTGTAAGCAAGACTCGAACTCTTGCCCTGGGAAATCATTTCCTCAACAAGTGTACACAACAAACTGTTACACCATGATGGCTTTCCAAAGTAAGTAACTCATTATCCTACATACTGTTCCTGGTGGCTGTGTATTACAAAGCACTCAGCTGCATCATCAACATTGCCAGCTCATCACCAACCACCACTCTAGACGATGCTGCTTCCCTCTACCGCCACCACCACTTCAACACCCACTGCCACTGCTGCCATACCGCCTCTAGTGATGCCGAACCCACATCACACAGAAAATGGGCACAAATGACAATTAATGTTGTTTGTGCCCTGGGTAAGTTTTTTTCTCATTTTTTTCTCATTTCTTTTACTAACCAACTTCATTTTCAGGTAATTGTGATCNNGGGTCTCACAGTGCCCCAGGCCAAGACACCCACACCCAACCCTCTTGGGCCACTGCTGCAAGCGCCTGCTTGCAGGGTGGATAGCAGGGGATGGGGAACAATGAACAGCGGGGAGAAGACCATGGTGACGGCCTTGACCACAGCACCCCCAATCACCCCCACGAGCTAACTGCTCACGAGGTGGAAAATGGGGAGCCACTGGATGGGAACGGCGAGGCCAGTGAGATATGGCGAGGGGAACAAACAACGAGGATGGGGGAACAGTGAGGACAAAGACAGAACAACAATGACAATGTGGGGATGAGCAGGAGAAGGACAAGGGAGCGACAACAAAAATCAAAAAAAGGGCCCAAGAGACATTGTTGTCATCTCTTGGGCCGTAGGTATGTTATTTTTTTGCTCATTTACATTTTTTGTTACTAAAAACAATGACAACGACCACCACCACCATCACCATCACAGCACCCCCAACCACAGCTGCAAGCAACTGCTCGCAGGGTGGAAACAGGGAGCAGCTGGGTGGGGGACGACAGGGACGAGAGGACAAGGGGGATGAGGGACAAGGGGGATGACAGGACAATGGGGACAGGATGACAAAGAGGAGGGAACAGGGACAGCCCAATGCAAGCACCCACCACCAGCGAAACAACAATGAACGACCCAGCAGCTGACGACAAGGGGCAACAGGGAATGGGGACAGGGACAACAACAACGAGGTAACAGGGACAACAATGACAAGGCAGGGACAACAACAACAGGGAGGGCAATGAGGAGGACATGGAGGGGGACGACAGAGACAATGACGACAGGCAGGGGAACGACAGCAACGGGCAGGAGAACGATAGTGGCAGGCAGGGGAACGATAATGGCCATAGCACCCCCAACCACTGCTGCAAGCAACTGCTTGCAGGGTGGAAACAGGGAGCAGCAGCAAGGTATGACAGGGGAGAAAGGGGGCGTGACAGTGATGGGGAGGAGAAGAAAGGGGATGAGCAGGATGAGGACGAGGAGGGGCGGGCAATGGTGAAGGGGAAGGCAGATGAGGACAACCCCCCACCACTGCCTCACAACAATGGCCACAACCACAACAGCACCCTCACCCATGAGCAGCGATGAGGAGAGCAGGGTGGGGACAGCAGGGGCCAGGGGCCACCACAATGCGCCGACAGGTGTCACATCACAACCTGGCCCACCCCCCTCCCCCACATGTTGCACAGGGGATTTTTTTTCTTTTCAACAATTTTTTTTTGACCCTATACCATCGGCTACCCCCCTTGCAAAGAGGTTGTTGGATTCAGTTTTGTCTTGGGATTTTCGATAAGTTATCCCTAGGTTTTTCATACCCACTAGGTACCTGAGTATCTGCTTTATTGCACCATGGTGTTGTAGGCCTGTGTTAGCAGTGTAGGCAGCCAGTTTATTTACTGCAAAGCTGATGTCTGGTCTTGTGGAGTTTAATATAAACTGTAGACACCCACACAAGGGGTTGGTATAAAATTTCTATGTATATTGTGTAGTACCCGCCCCCTCACGTCTCATGCAAGGGGGTAATCAAATTGTATTTTATTTTAAATGTTGTGTCTTAATAAGGCCCTTGCATGGGAGGTAAAAATAAAGTATAAGGGTAAATTTTATATTCTCATCTAATAATTCTCAATGTGTGCTCAACTGGTCAACTGGTTGAGCACATTTTTTTGGTGGTCTTGTGTTGGGATATGGACAAGTTGAGAGTGTTCTTAAGACTGAGATAGTGATGGTGAAGCACAGAGTCGGACGTCTATCATTCTCCATAAGTACAGCCTACATATGTTACATACTAT
>QMFE01010941.1:0-15016 GCA_003314665.1 Tricholoma sp. MG77 | reverse complement strand
GGAGTAGTCCTCATCAAAATAGTTTTTTGAGAGAAGATCATCACGAACAGGAATTTGCGGGGACGGTTGACATCGCGGTATTTGGCGATGAAGGTGCCTTGTATGTATGGGTGACTTCGTGCCTCCAGAACGAAAAACCCTTTCTCTGGATCGTTGATATCCTCGACGCTGATATCACGGTATAGATTCTGAACGCCATATACTGCTGATAGGCCGAAAGTCGAGTGTGCGCTTCGAAACATCATAAAGGTGTATGCTTTCTGAGTCGGGTTCATATCGCGGTTTCTTGCTATTCTTTTGCCTTTTATTGACATTTATCCAGCAGCCTGGGAATACTATACATCAGTCCAACCAGTTATTTACGTTTACGAGCACTCACGGTACAGTCGATAAACCGTCTTCAAGTAAACCTAGGGATGAAATGGTGGTATTGGTCTTTTACTGTAGCAGCATCAGAAGTGGTTGCACCATCTTTCACTGAACTCGCAAGGAATGCCGGAGCGTATATTTACGAGGAGTCATGGAGAACCAGCCTACTGTTGTGGGGATAATTAAAAAAACCGCGAGAAGCCACTAAACGTGACGAGGCTGCGTAACGCCTGCCTCGACTTTGTCGCATTTATTGAAATGATACTTACCTACTTGCCAATATCCATTGGAACACACGCACAAAATTCAAGGATAAAACCTCAAAAACACTTTTGATATCTTTCGAACACAGCGAAGTTGCTCTATGCTGCTTCTCTCCTTCAACTTCGGTAATCTCCATTGATCCTAACATATTCCTAGAACGATAGAGTCAGTATAGGATGCCTAAGGATCAATGCATCTCAACATACATAACTGAAATCACAAGTCCAATATTGTGCCTCCTCAGCACCACCCATTCCGATATCAACAAGGATCTCAAAGTCCTCTAGGCCTAGAATCTCCTTCGCCCGTAATTCGTCGACCTTCTCTGGCTCGCCATTGATAAGCACGGGAAGAGCTGCGGTCCCGTCCGATGGAATGAACGTTACGTTGACTTTTGTAGGGTCTATCACTGGATGTTCAGAAGTAGACGACACTGGTGTGAGGGGAACGGAGCCCGTTGCTGCAAGGATACGACCCCAACTGTTAACGTAGCACGTAAAAATCTACTGCATAATAGAAAAGCTTTTACGAACTTTGCATCCTCACCATAAAGGGCTGTCTTGACGAGTGCTGAGGTGGATATCTTTGATGCGATGCTGTGAGCGTCTTTGTAGGAAGGTGCTCCCTAACATATAAAACGATCAGGCAATGTACGACCATAACCAAAATGTCTGCCTGACCTTTACAGTAACGGTGACAAATTTGGTCGCCCCTTCGCCATCCCTGACAACTAGTTTAGCCAAGTCGATGGCAAAGTTGGTCAGAGCCTGTCGAAATACTTCATAACCCTCTTTGTCCGTGTCGTAGTCGATTTCCGTGACCTTTCCTCCGTCAGTTGGTGCAGCAGCGCCGTTTGCAAGAGCTATAATAGTGTCATTGGTAGACATGTCACCATCGACACTGATCGAGTTAAAACTTCTGTCCACAGCATATGTAAGCGCGCTTTGCAGACTTCGAGGGGATACCGCCGCGTCCGTCAGAATGCAGCCCAAAAGAGTGGCGTGGAGTTGTTTTGAACCGCTGTTAGAGAATGATGCCCCCGCAGGTCCCATGTCGGGGTGGATCATACCCGCACCCTTGTCTATCCCGCCCATGTGGTACTCAACGCCTCGAATTTTGAAGGTGCGGGAACGCAGTTTGGGGAATGTATCAGTCGTCATGAAAGCCTTAGCTACGCGCTCCCAGGCTGCGAAGTCTGTGTTCAACGTACGAGTTCCAGATACATTGCTCACTGCTTGGGACCGAATGCCAGCTATGATTTTAGATATGGGGAGGTTTTGTCCAATAACACCAGTGGACATCACCAAGGTTTCGTTCTCAGATTTAGATGAAGATGGGGGTAAGAGAGCATCGGTCTCCTTAACCATTGTCCAGGCATCATCCATGCCTTGCCGTCCGGTAACAGCATTCGCACACCCACTGTTGACGACGATGGCTCGGGCTCGACCTCCATTGCGCTTCAGAACCTCCCCAGAAACGAGTACAGGGGCAGCTTTGAATGCGTTGCGCGTGAAGCATGCAGCGGCAGATGTTGGGTGCTCAGAGGTTGAAACAATGACACCAAGGTCCAGCACACCCTGAATCTTTTTTATCCCTGTGTGTAAGCCCGTGAGAAGATAGCCTGATGGAAATGACGATGAAGGGAGGGGGACATGGTGGTGATCTTTCGGAGGAGTTGGCTTGAGGGTGATTGTCGACGCAAGACGCTTGAAAATTGTGACTCGGGACATGAGAGGTAGTTTCAACCTCCCAATCTCCGTATTTACGACGGCAGAAATGACTCGGCAAAAATGCTATTGGTACAGCAACTACAGCACCGAATAGTTGTATTCCTGTATAAGCCAGCTACTGCTGTTGAAAAGCAGAAACAGCGGCGATCTAGGAAACTCCAAAATGGCAACAGCACTGAACTGAAGCATGGTACAATCTATCTTCCATCGCTCCGTTATACAACGGCAGAGTGCAACACGGCTGCTGCATCGATGGTGAATGATAAACTAAAAAATATTTTCCTCACCGAAAATACTACAATGATCTCAGCTGACAGTTGTCAGACCCTCAAGTCGCACGGACCCCAGGTACTAAGCTGGTGCCAATCCATACTGCCAGTAATACCCTCAGGCTACTGTACCCCTTCGAAGCTATTTCCAACGTTCGTGACGATATCTCGGGAACGATCACGGAACAAGCGGCCACGCACTTCCGGTCGACACCTCGGCACCTAATATGGAAATCCTCGAAACCAGCCATCGAGCCGCAGCTGCCTAGAAATCGCATGGGGTAACCGCATCGGATATAACAGTGCTTGTCTGCTACAGTGTCCATTTTTCGATGTTGTCCGCCAAATCATTGCTTGCATTGTTGTCATTCAGCATATCCGTCTTAGGCAGCCTTGTTGATGATCTTGTTTACGGTCTTGACGGTGCCGTCGATTGTAGCGGGTGCCACGCTTTGCTATGGCCCCTGCAAGGCCTTGCCTACCTTGGCGACGGAGTGTTTTCGCACACCATCACCGCTGTCTGTGAGGTTCTCCGTGTGAGCCCACTTGTTCTTCGGGGAAACAAGCATATTTGAACTCATGTTCGTGATAGATCGAAGACGCGGATGTCTGTCAAGGCGCGATCGCCGACCAGGGACCCATTCTCGCGCACACCCTGAGATCCATCTCGACCACTGGCCAGACTGCAACTAAGTTTTGCGATGCCGTGTTTGGACTCTGCCCACCCCCGGCTGTGAACCCTTTCTCTGTGCCTTTTCCGAAGCCTGCTCCCACGAACCCCAAGGCTTTCATTTCGACAGGGAGGGAACCTTTCCAAGTTGTACACTTCAGTGACGTTCATATTGACCGACACTATACTGTGCGTGATCTCTTGTACTACCATCAGCTTGAATGTACGTATATTACAGGCCGGTTCGGAGGCAAACTGTAGCAAACCCATCTGTTGCAGGACGTTCTCAGATGATACAGGTACACCTAAAGAGCCTGCTGGGCCCTTTGGGGACCACATGTGCGACGCTCCCTCAGGTCTGGTGCAGTCGATGCTCCAAAATATTGCAGCCAACAATAGATTCTCTATATTCACTGGCGATGTCGTCGAAGGTGCTGATTCTAGCTTCCAGTCTTGATCTTAACTGACTCCACGGCAGCTGCTGTGTGGCTGATTACTGAGGAGTAATAAATCTTTCTAGTATGTCCGACATCGTCAGGTGCTGAAGGGCGCGGTCTAGTGAGGCGGTCGGCGATATGCAAGCTTTCAACAGTGAGATGGCGACAATCCTGGGTGCACCAGTATATCCCACCATTGGTATGTATTGTTTAATTTTTTCCATTGCCCTCAATGACATGGTTTACTCTGGATAGGCAACCAGTAGGTGTGCGTTCTCATGCGTTTTGGCCAGTCGATGAATAGTTTTCTTGGGTCAGCGAAGCCGCTCCTGTCAACGCTTTCCCCAGAAGCACGACATCGGCAGCTAGCGCTCAATATGTTTTTGACACACAGAGCATCGGATGGGAGGTGAGTACTACTTTGCCCACTGTCAACGCCTCGTGACGTCCTCCGTTTTGTTTAGCCCTGGATTAATTCCACAGGTGCAGATCAGGTGATGCATCATTCGGGCAGCTACTCCGCAGTGGTGCCTGGCACGAGTCTACGGTATGTTTGACACGTCTATTTCCTACAAATGGGTTCACTTTATGATCAAATAGCATCATCTCGATCAATGACATCTACTGGTACAAGAGCAAGTGCGTTGCTTTCTACTTCAGTCCAACCATTTTTTTCAACTGCGATCAGCTACTGGTTATACGACAGCGATGATTTCCAGTATGTTTCCGGATGTTCGTTCTGTTTTTCTTCGTTATTGATGAACTTCACAATCAGACCTGATCCCAATGGCGTTCTGGCTTTCATTGTTGACGAACTTCAGGCAGCAGAGGATGCTGGACAGCGTGCATGGATAATTGCTCATATGCCGCCGGGCAAATCAGATGCTATGCACGATCAGGTTTGTCACCATACATGTAGACCATCCTTTGTGGGCGTCACGTTTCCTTTACAGTCAAATTACTTTGATCAAATTGTGCAACGGTACCACAATACCATTGCAGGGCAATTTTATGGCCACACCCACCAGGTATCTACTTCATCCCTCGTTTAACCGCTCAACGCTGATTTTCATGGCAGGATCAGTTTGCCATCGCATATTCGAATAACTTGGAACGAACTGCTACAAATGCAGTTAGTGTGGGTTTAATTGCGCCTGCATTGACACCTAGGGGTATTACCATTCTCGAAGTCAATTTGGACTTGCTCTGACCAAACTTAGGTGGAAACCCTTCCTTCAAGATGTATGATGTTGACCCTGATACCTATGAAATCATGGATGCTCGTACCTTTATGAGTAGGAAATCCTAATTGACTATAGCCAGCATCCTAACAAATTTTGGGCTCTAGGTAATCTATCCGATCCCACATTCCAAATAACCCGTCAGTCCATGTTTCCCGTTATACCTATGACACCGATTAATGGCCTTCTCAACATTTAGCAACATGGAAACTGTTTTACAGTGCTCGAGAAACATACGGTCCTCTGGTCGGCCTGAAACCCACGGAACCGCTGTCGCCTGGATTCTGGCATAGACTTACGGAAGCCTTTGCTACCAACGACACTGCATTCCAACAATATATCACGTTCAAGGCCAGAGGTATTGGCGCCCGCGTATGTAGTGGGAAGTGCAAGGCATATGCCATCTGCGATATGAGAACTATGCGTGCGGAGGACAATTGTGTACGTCAGTGTTTGTGAAGATCTGACTTGGCTGTTGATGTTCCATTTCCCCCGCTTAGAATACTGCAATGCCAGGGTTGAACTTCAGTGATGAGATAGGTGTGGCGAATACGATTGATGACGATGACTGTGAGCCTATGGGGATACGTCATATTCTGACCAAGATTGTTGCGAACATGGTGAGTTGTGATCGCATGTATATTTTCGTGTTTCGCTTATCATGGGTATAGCCTGAAGCCGACCGTGAAGTTCTCATAGCACGCATGAACGAAACTACCTTGAACGCGTGAGTTTTTATTCACGTGTTGAGTATTCTCATGTTGATGTTTTTCGTATTGCAGATCTCCGGAACTCAAATTTGTACAACAAGGGGTTGGATATGTATGAACAAAATACATCCCAGTTAGAAGTTCCACCCGCATGGCGTTTGGGTTCATACCATTTATATACGCAACCATTTTGAATCTAGATGTCATATACTAGTATAACAGTTAAAACAGGTGTTTTTATCGTCTAGCTATAGACTGAATCGAATTGAAATGGTGACCGCAACTTACACGAGTATATGATTAGTGAAAACGTGTGTGAGCCACTGAGGCTGCATCATATTATGACCCGGATTCCTGCGAGCCTTGAAGCTTGAAGCTTAATAGATCTATTGTGGGATCATTCTTGTTTTGCTTAATGATCTAGAGGCTAGGACATGCAATGTTCTAATACGCATAGAAGTTATCTCAGGCACGTGAAATCCAGATTAGAAGTTTGTGCCACAAGGAATACTCAAGTAACTTGAATGCCCACCCTACACCTGCATAAATGCCAAGTTTGTGTTGAACGAAACAAACTGTTTAACAAATTGAACGGAATCTGATTGGCTCCCCTTGACACAGCCAGGGCCCCTGGCCAATCACGCCCCATTCAATTTGTTCGGTCGAAATTTGCAAATATGCTCTACTAATCCAGATTTCAGAGTGCTATAGCACGAGCTCTTCCGTATACCTGAGATTGGCTTCAACCTCGAGTCGCAACTGCCGCCAAGTTGTATCTATTAGTCATCTGCAGGTTCACGCGGTCACTGTACTAGTTTCAAAAAGTTAAGTTACGTACTTGATACGTGCTCGCTTCCGGACTGACTCACGCAAAATTGGTATATACGATATATATCATAGAGCAAGAGAAGAGTCCTTGGAGTTTCAAGATATAAGCTCATGGTTCGCTTCGACCTCGGAGTTGCTGTTGCTGTTGCAGTCAGCGCTTGCGGCAGCTTGCTCGTCTTCTATGTCACTCGCGAGAAAACGGGCAAGGTTCAACTGCCTATCCATGCCGACGAGTCTGAAGATGTACTTCATGGGCATGACCCGTTTGATATCGCGACACCAGAGGACATCATTGATGGGTATCCCATCAACGCTGACGCGTTCTGGGCTTCGGTACGTCGTGTTATCTCAATGGTGGTGTTGTGAGGCAGTTCGCTGATTTCATGATCGTTGATAGATGCGGCAAAGAAAGATTCTTATCATCCTATTACTCTCTGTCATATTAGCCATCGATGCTGTCCTTCTGGGATGGTCTATAGCGAATGACGGGGCTAAAGAGACAGGAACACACGTTATTCACCTTGGTTTCTGTCTATATATCCTTGGTTTGGCAATCCACTCGGTCAACCAAAACACGTCATCTTTCCACTCAGAATCAGTCCTTCACCTAACAACATTGACTTCCATAGCTTCGGTCTTGTTAAGCTCTATAGCTATACTCCCCGACACCCTTCCCATCACGGCATCGATGGAAACAATCCCTTTTCTGTGGTATCTATGGCACGCGAGACTTGCTTTGTACATCTCCCTCTGTGTAATGACGTTCACAACGCGTCGAGGACCACCTCTTCGGTACCCTTTGGATCGGATATATGCTGAAAAAACTAGACTTGCGGGCACCAATACCGCAGAAGAGAACGTTTCTGGGTCTGTTGGTATGCACAATACTGGTGTTATCTAGACTTCTATCTTATATTCTATACAGGTGATTCTCCTTTGGGAATGCTATTGTTCTCGTATACCACAAAAGTCGTCTGGCTCGGAAATAATTCCGCAAGTCTTGAAGTCGCTGATCTGCCCATCACACCGGCCGACATGCGAGCAACATATAATTTTTCCAAAATGCAGCGGGCACTGCGTGAAATTCAACCTCGGATCGGAAGCTGGCGTCCGCGGACTGGGTCTGGCTGGATATTGACGTATCGCATATTACGTCTTAATTGGCCGATCATTACGATAATGATGGTGCTCGCGGCGGTTTCTGCCTGTTTGTTCTACGCTCCTTCCTTGTTTTTACAGCAGTTTGTGGCCTACCTCGAAGTTGATCCGGGGAGGAAGGATACTGGGTGGGGTTGGGTGTATGTTGCTGGGATATTTGCCACAAATGCCATCACGTACTTTGGTGCCTCACATGCTCTTCAAAGGAGGACCTCCCACTAATGAGGTCTGCATTTAGCTACAGGCCAGCTGTGGTCCCTGTCAACCACCACCATCCAAGTCCGCCTACGCATCCAGTTGAACACCGTCCTCTTCGCGAAGACTCTTGTGCGGAAAGACGTAGCTTCGTCTGCCTCGACATCATCTAATAAATCTACTCCGGAAAATGGACAAACTCATGGTAGTGTGACTGGAGAGACTGAGGATGACTTCTCGAGCAAAGCTCAGATCATGACGCTGATGACAACTGACGTGGATAGGGTCAGTGAATTGGCGTGGCACATATTTTCCTTGGTTGGTATGTCGAAAGTGCGCATTTTAATGGTCGTCTCCTAAAAACCTATGATTGTAGACTCGCCCATCGAAATTGTGATCGGATCTCTATTTCTATATAAACTACTTGGTAGATGCTCATTCGACTTTTCTATAATGACGTTTTTAGATCCTCATTGCTAGGTATTTCTTGCTTCTTTGGTCTTGCTGTAACATGCCTTTTCCTTCCCTTGAACCACTTTGCTGGAAAGGTTGTAGTCGGTACGTGTGCAGTGCCTCGTTTGATAATTCCCAACTGAAGTCTAACGTCCTTCTAGGAGCGCAGGAAAATCTGATGAAGGCTCGTGATGAAAGAGTTGCATTGATGAATGAGGTGTGTGTTCTTTCTCTTGCGCATTTTTATTCATTGTTCAGGTCCTCCAGATACTTGGAGGAATTCGTATGCTTAAGGTGATTGTTCTTCGCACGGAGAAATTGTAATATTAATGTGGGCAGTTCATGGCATGGGAACGTAACTTCGAAAAGCGGGTTCTGAAGATCCGCGAGAAAGAATTGAAATATCAGAAATTGAATTACACCATCGAGGTATGTCTCGTATTATTTTTCTCCGCAGGTTTCTGATTACGAGTCACAGACCCTCTGGAATGCCATTTGGTAATATCGCATTATAATCGTAATTAGGTCAGTCCCTGACGGCGACCCACAGGAATGGTTCACCAATACTTGTAACCCTTGTGTCTTTCTGGCACTTCGCTGTCGTTCGCCAGGAGGTCCTAACGCCATCGATTGCGTTCACTTCGGTCAGTTTTGCTCAAGTTCGTCAGCTATTAATATTTACACGTCTTGTAGATCATTGGTAAATTACGCTTATTATGTACGACTTACACATTGATTGCTTCCAAACTTTCTCTTGTTTTTGCCAGTGTTCGCCGAGATGAAATATGCCCTGAATGCGCTTCCGGAGACATTCATTAACTTATTGCAGGTTTGCTTCACATATCCTCGTTATGTTTTTCTTAGTAATGTTTGAGTCTTTGTTAGAGCATGGTTTCCATCCGTCGCATTGAAAAATACCTGAGTGGCGCTGAAGTGGCGCCTGTTCCTCCCAGGGAGCATCAGTCGCAAACAATCGCTTTTCAATCTTGTACTGTAACATGGCCCCAAGACCGTTCGGGCAGCGCTGCCCCATCTGCAGCATCGACTCCAAGGCACAAGTTTATGCTTATAGATATGACACTAAACTTCCCAGAAGGAGAGCTTTCGCTTATCTGCGGTAAGCTGGGATCTGGAAAGACGCTTATGTTATTAGGTGTGTTGTGCCAAGTTTGGTTTCGGATTTTTTGCTTAGGCTATTATTAGCATTGTTGGGGGAAGCAGATATATTAACTGGCCAATTGCTGAGCCCTCGCTCACCACCTGATTCACTTGCATCTTTTGAGGGTGTTTATGTCCCCAGGGAGCAGTGGATTGTGAAGGGGATCTGTGCCTACGTTCCACAGGTAAATGGAAGGTGATCTGTACATGAAGCTGATTCCAGTGTGTTTTCAGGCTGCATGGCTTCGCAATGCATCAATTAAAGGTCGGTTTTGAATGAGGCATACCCTACAAATCACTCAAGTATCTGATGTAGATAACATTCTTTTTAATTTGCCATTTGATGAAGAACGGTATCAGAAGACTCTTGAGGTGAGTTGTGAGCGACAGTAGTACTTTGTGTTTATGAGCTGGCTCCAGGTATGCGCCTTGGTCAGTGATCTTGAGATTTTGGAAGATGGCGATGATTCCGAGATTGGAGAACGTGGAGTATTTATAATCATTTAATTTCGCTGTGCAGATGCTTATGAGTCTTGATGTAGGTAAACTTATCTGGTGGTCAGAAGGCTCGTGGTAGGTCTTGTTCTGTTGTGCATGGCGAAAGGTTCCATCTCAACCTGTGACGTCAGTTTCCCTTGCTCGTGCTGTGTACTCTCGGGCTTCAATCCTCCTCCTGGATGATGTTTTGTCAGCTGGTATGTTTTCATCTTGGTCGACACAATCGTTTAACCATCTGGTGATAGTGGATGCACACACCGCCTATCATCTGTATCACGAGTGCTTGAAAGGCGAGCTCATGCAGGAAAGGACGGTTATTCTGGTTTCCCACCATGTGCAGCTTTGTGCTTCAGGGGCAAGCTACATCGTAGCGCTTGACAACGGACGAGTGCAATTCGAGGGCAGTCGAGATTCTTTCCAAGATTCAACTGTCCTGAGAACCCTTGTACACTCGATGGAACCAGCGGATGGCAAAGATCAAGTAACTGAGGTTCTAGAAGAGAAGGTCGAAACAGATCAAGCTTCGGAATCCAGTTCCACAATTGCTTCGCCTGCTGAAGTCAACGTAGAGAAGAAACCACCGAGGAAACTTGTTGAAGAAGAAAAACGTGCGGTCGGACGCATTGGTCGAGATATTTGGGCAACCTATATCTGGGCTTGCGGTCATGAGTGGTATTGGGCCGCATTTATCGCTATACTGGTTGCAGCCTCCATTAGCCCTGTATTGGAGAACGGGTGGTTGAAGTGAGCTATCCTCGTTAATTTTTTGAATTTTATCTTTCATTTGTGCTGATAAAAATCTTAAGGTATTGGTCCGGCTCGGCTCTCGATGGCGACCGGGAGAGCCCCATGTTTTATATTGCAGTCTACGCAGGCATCACTGCTATAGGGCTGACGATTAGTACCCTCCGATGGTTTGTACTTTATAATGGATCGATCCGGGCCTCTACCGTGCTTTACAAGCGGCTCCTTGAAACTATTTTATTCGCAAATATACGGTTCCATGATACGGTCTCTCGCGGTCGCGTGCTTAATAGATTTGGGAAAGATTTTGAAGGTTCGTGCCAGAGCTGTAGCTAATTTCCTGCCATTGAATTTTGCATTGTAGGCATTGACAGCAGCCTGTCGGACAACTTTGGGCGCAGTATCATTTATGGGCTATCTGTCCTCACGACATTAATTACTGTCAGTTTTGTCGGTGGTTTGCCGTTTATTTTTGCTGCCGGCGTATTGGGGATTGTGTATTACAAAGGTAGTAGCCCCCAAATCGTTCAGATGATCACAAACTAATCGAAATAACCACAGCCGCTAATGTAAGGCTGGTGACATGCTCCATGACCTAATTAAACTTGTCGCTCTAGATCTATGGACAAACGTCACGAGACATGAGACGATTGGGTATGTTTATCTTCCTCACGGACATACCATTGTTGAGCCGTTCTTGTCAGACTCCGTCACTCGTTCCCCCTTGTATTCTATCTATGGGGAGACGATATCAGGTGTCACGATTCTGCGTGCATTTGGCGCATCTTCTAAATTTCTACGAGACATGCTACGCTGTGTCGATACCGTGAGCATTATCCTAACCGTCGAAGACCAAATATCTAACCTCGCGCCATGATTCTTAGAATGCCAATCCGTATTATTGGATGTGGGGAGGTAGCTTATGGCGCATATGACTTTTCTCTTTTCTGAACTGAAAATTGGCCTTCCAGTCAACAGATGGCTTTCCATACGCTTCAACTTGCTTTCTTGCGGAATAATCACTGCTACCGCTGTCGTGTGTCTTATGAATCCCCGCATCAGTGCTTCGCTCGCTGGATTTGCCCTTGCCTTCGCCAACACTATTACGGGCGATATGTTGTTCATGGTGCGACGTTTTGTGGGCTTGGAGCAATCGATGGTTGCGTTGGAACGTATCAAGGAATATACGGAACTCGTTCGGGAGCCTGCTGAGTTCATTGAGCCCAGGCCACCTGCATCATGGCCTTCCTCTGGAGCCATTGAATGCCAAGATCTCGTCATCCGATACGCTGTCGGTACTCTCATTCTTACGTCCTTTACCCTTGTTTACCTCCCTTCAGCCGGACTTGCCTGATGTCCTGCATCACCTAAACTTCAGTATACATGCAGGTGAAAAAGTAAGAGTTACCCTAGTATCCTAAACCTGACTGACTGGTGGGTTAGGTGGGCATCCTTGGAAGGACGGGATCAGGCAAGAGTACGCTGGCCCTCTCGTTCTTCCGATTCGTTGAAGCGACGGAAGGCCGGATCTTGGTGGATGGACTAAACATCGCAAAAGTTGGTTTGACCGATCTCCGCACCAAATTAACAATCATTCCTCGTGAGTGATGACGCGGTTTGCATTGGCTGTATCGCTCATGATTCAACAGAAGATCCAACAATTCTAAGCGGAACGCTCCGTTCTACCCTTGATGTGTTCGATGAGTATGATGATGCCGAGATTGTGAGTTGATGACTATTACTCGTTCCTCGCTAAGACCCCGCTTAGTTTGAAGCCATTCGCCGCGTTCATTTGATCCCTTCGGGTGATATAACCGAGGAAGGTCCGGAAACGATCAACGCGAATGTGTTCCGTAATCTGGATTTTGCTGTATCTGAAGGGGGAGAGAACTTCTCCACTGGGTACGCTTGAAATTGCTGTCTGATTTTGTACTCAGTCAGAAATGTAGTGAAAAACAACTCCTCTGCATGGCTCGTGCTATTCTCAAAAGATCGAAAGTGCTTGTTATGGACGAGGTTAGTCAACTGTATTTATAACTTACATATCCCTTCTCTGATCACTATCGCATTCAAGGCAACTGCAAGGTACGATGTAACATATACAAGAAATCATTGAAAGCTAAATGCCTGCTTCAGTGTCGATTACGCTACAGATGAACTAATAGGAAAGACGATCCGACAGTAAGGCGCTGAACTCCTTTGCTCGTGTTGTCTCATTTTATTCCAGGGAGTTCGCCGAAAGCACAATTCTTACTATCGCTCATCGGTTACGTACAATTATCGATTATGACAGGGTTGGTAGTTTGACCCTGGACTCCCAGTGCCAAGTGACTGACTGAAAACAATTCAGGTCATGCTTCTGGACAACGGCCACATCGCTGAGTTCGACAAGTACGTGGTGTATGTTAACTTACTTTAATGGATGGTTGCTCATGGCAGGCTCTGTATACAGACCTTCAGTGCTACTTAGTAACCGCGCATCCAAATTCTATGCGTTATGCAAAGCAACCGGACGGGAAGAGTTTGCAATGTTGAAAAAAATGGCTGGAGTGTAGTCGATACTTATAGATGGTAGATTTGCAGCAGATCAGTGGAATCTTTCGTACCACCTGTGCGTCCAGGTTGCTAACGAACGAACAAGAAATTGCCTCAAGTTCCAATCTCTGCCCACTCGTCACCCTCGTTACTATCATCAATAATTCCAACAGCTCAAACCTCGCGTCGAACAATTCCGAGTCCGTAATCGTAAACGGCGTCGACAAGCATCACGCATTTCTCGTGCGAGAGAATGACATTCTCCGAACTCCAGCCTCAGGCTGACCAAACTGCTGGCAGCTGCGCAGTACCTGATAAAAATGCGAGTGTGGACCTGAGCACGACGAGACGCACCAAATGGAGGTGCCGTGAAAGTCATTACCAGGCTCGCTAATCCTGCAAAGAACGATCCGACGACGGGCTTGACTCGGACATGTGGTTGCTGCGTATCAGGAGATCCCGGCACCAACCCTTGGCCTTCCATAATGCAGGATGCTGGTCGGTAGTACCTCTGAGTTTCGTACAGGCCACCCGCTCCCCACCGGCAATCTGACATTGAGAGAAGCACCACCGCTAGATCATATCTGAGTTGCCACTGTCTGCAGCTATCTAACTTGAAACTATTACAGGGTCGTGACCGTGAATTTACCACAACCCGAACGAGACGTTTCCTCAAACAAGTTTTATCAATAATATGCTGAACCAGCAAATCAACCATATTGGGGTACAATTGACGCAATTTGGCTGTCAGCTAAGGCTGGCAATCGGGAAGAGCTGAAGCCCACACTGATAAATCCTTTTAAGCAGTGCGAAGGCTGGCGAATCTTTTGAAAGAGCTGTCGCAGGGGAGCTCGTTCTTCAATTTTAACGAATGGCTTCCTATCAACTTTCATGGACTTGCTGGCAAGGTATGACTTGAAGGACGGGCCGACCTTATATGGCAGGAATGCTGTGGACGAGCAGGACCTGGATATCAGCACACTGTTCCAGTTTTAAATGTTCAAAGAGTACAAGTTTTGTGGGTGACTGGGTAAATTCCCAAGCTGTAAAAATCGGGTTTCTGCTATAGATCTGTAAGTATAACGATATGGGAGAAACTTCCGGTCAAAGAATGAGTGGTTTTGTCTGTAAAGAAAGTGTTGGCAGAACATCATTACTGCCGGCAAGTCAAAGCTGCGAGGTTTGAAGTGATAAGACGGTGTGATGTGAATATGTTTTGACTTGGAGTCATGCCAGCACTGGCCGTACAAACCCCATTTTCACAGAGCATGAGGTACGAATGGCGGGAAGTGCACGGAACGATTTTTTTTTTCAAAATTCCACTTTTGGATTACGAATTTCATTGCCACAGGTTTGGGCACCTGATCGTCAATCACCTATTTGGTGTCCCACTCTAGCAGGGGATGAATATGAGAGGGTTACTGAGCTCATTGTTTCCTTCATCCTGCCCCATTTCCCTTGGTTTCTTTTGCTTACATTAAGCATGTGTACATAGAATGAATACCTGCCATCCTTTCCACTTTATCTGCCCTGATAAGCCTGCTAGGGCACTGCCTTCTTGAAGTGAGAATGAGAGATTATTGTACTCATGCATGATGCTCTTCCTTGATGTCCAGGCCAATAAAATCATGTCAAGACCTATGTACATGATGGGGATAAGTACTCTAGCCATACATGAGGCAGTGACTACAGTGGGGGGAAAATGAAAAAGTAGGGGAGGAGGAGAGGGTACCAACTGCTGAGCTGGCATGTGGATC
>QMFE01010916.1:0-13151 GCA_003314665.1 Tricholoma sp. MG77 | reverse complement strand
GCACCCCTACCCATGCAGGTACGGTGTTCACAGGTATGGGTATGGGTATGAAAAAATATACCCGTGTCACACCTTAAAGTTACATCAGTTACAGTTCTGTTTGGTTTCTGTTTTTTTTTGGTTCTGTTGACTGGACCTTTAAGCACTATTGAAGTAATCTTCAAGTTCATCAGAGACTCAGTGGTTGGTTCATTTGTATCTGGCAGTGAAGTCAATGGTTTTCAAAGGGAGGATATCTACAATCTATACAAGGTGAGTGAGGATCATATGAATAATGAGATATACCTCAGTGTTTGAAGGTTGGGCTTCATCAATCTCCATATCACCATCCTCTGAGCTCTCTGTCAACAATCTGTCAGACACAAAGTTGCTGTCATCAGGATTGGACTTGTTATCCATGCCAGCAACATCAACCTTGGGTTTCTTGACCAATTGACTGGATCACTGGCCTTGCTGATGGGGTTGATGCTTCTTGACAATGGTGCCATACTTGTTATGTTGTCTAGGTATACATCTTCTCTATGTTCCCCTTTCATTGATCATGTTGAAGCCCTGAGAGAGACATATGTACATAACTACCTATGTACATTAAAATAACAGAGATAATGGAGTATTAGACTTGCCATTGTTGGCAGGATTTCATTACAACGAAGCAGTAGAGGAAGGCAAGGGCATTGTTTACTCACCTGAATCCATGTTGTATAGATGCCAGGGCCACAACCAACTAATAAGGTGCAGAGTAGGTGAGCTTTCAAGATACACTCTCCATGCATGTGGCTTTGTTGGTGTTATGAGCCGTACATGCCCTACAATGCCATTGATGGCCATACAATGATGGCTGCTTATGGGGTTGATCTGTACCATCCCCCATACTGTTCAGTAGATGTTTCAAGTCCCAACAGTACTTGCACTAGTGGGCCGCTGCTGCGCACGGCATATCTGAGTTCTGTTCAGGGGAACATAGGTATATTTCCACAATCACATTTTCACTTGGTATATTTTCAGCTGTTGCGCTTTCATAGACCAATGATTGACCTGTAAATATTCCATTGTGATACCACATCATCCCTGAACTTGTGATCACTTATGCAGTAAAATGGTTCGCCGCGAAGTATATGACTCCCCTTAGGTGATATTTTCGGCGGACATCTTGAGAAGTAAGCTCGAGTATGTTTATCGGTAAAGTATCCTCGCCTAACTCAATGGCAACTAGTGGGAGGTGATGCATTAGCATGAACCTCCACCACAAACTGATATCACATCTCGGACATGCCTCTGACAAGGGATCTGTAATATCATCCATGTATTGTTGTAGTCCACACCCAGCTCTCGACAACATGAAGTAACAAGATGGCCTATATGACTCTCGCTTGTTTACAAGATGTCCAGCAGGGCAGAAATGCCAAGAAAATGTCATGTGATCGTTGGACATTAAAAGACAATCCAACAGCAAGTGGACACTCGCATATTCACCAAATGTAAAGCTGTTGGATATCCTTGCCAAACGATGCCTCAGATACTCCCTGATCTGTTCCAACATGTATTGTTGTGCCGAAGGCCCTCCAGGTATGCTTTCATGCAACTGAAATGTGCTTAACAACTCATTCAACTGCACCAACTGTATTTCTTGCTAATTCACCTGAATGGACTCAGGATCCTCCTGCCAAATATTGAATAGTATGGTTAGGACAGCATCATAGGCGCAACTATTGTTCTGCCATTGCGTACCCACAGGTACATTTACTGAATATCACTCTGCCTCATCTGCTGAACTACCCTGCAGCTTGATCATCTTCAACTTTTGCAGGTCGTTACAGAAAACTTCCAATATCTTTCTCTTCTTTGGTGCATTGTCTTTTGGCAATATCATGTTGCTGTTTCTCGGAGTGTCCAAGACAATTTTCTTCAGACTAGGTATGCTACCGTCCATGTTGGGTTTGGTTGTCACAGCTTGTTTACATCCCTTCCTGTTGACAATAGACCATTCTCTATCCAAGTGATCCCATTTGAGGAACAGATCATTTTTGCTCCATTTTATGGCCTTGTGCACAGTTGAAGGTATGTAATTCATGCCTTTGTGTTCTCGGAATAATGCTATTAATTGAAGTCTCCAATCTGCCATCGCAATCTTCCTTGGAAGCTTCCCCTTAAATCAGAACATTGTGATGTTGTCCAACAATTCCAGTTCCCTAGGCTCCTGGCGCAGAGCCCCTGATGCTCCACCAATGATCTTGGATGGATGGAAGCTTGATAAGATCAACATTCCAGCTGCAGTAGCACTCCTCGACAATGCCATATAATATCCTTGGTGTGATCAGCTATACATCAAGTCCACCACGTTGTACGGCCTCGTTTTCCCTTGCGATGCATAATCTGTCATTGTGAAGTTGGGAATTGCTTCCACCTGGGTACAGGAGATGGTTATTGTTGTATCATCCGGTAGCTGACAGGAGGTGGATACACTCGTCTTTGTCAATGGCACTACATTCTGAGGTAATTTGCCAATGGTAACTGTGGTAGGAGGATCTATCAGTTTAACAAAAAGTGTTTCTAATGTCTGCTTCCCCTCTTCGTTGTACAAGGAATCCCATGACCGCACAAATGCCTCTTGTCCTTTTGTGATGCATAACTCGGTGGTGGCATTGTTCCGTATCATCACTGGCATACCGATGCAGAATGAAAGTTTGGGAGGAATGAGTTTTGTATTTGCGCAACACAGCTGTTCCCAAATCATGCTCTGTACATTTGTTGGTATCTTACTGTGCTTCAGCACACGCTTTCTACCAGTTCATCGATGACTGACTTGCATAGCATTTGATCTGGCATCCTCACAAGGCACTGTATCTGATGAATAGAAATGGGTCAATTCTTGTCCTGTCTCGGCAGCAAATCTCGAGCATCCTATTCTATTAATTTCATCTTTCATCAAATTCAGCACGGTAATGATAGAAATGTTTCGGAATTGGGTCTCATTTATGCATGGCCACCCTGGCAAATCACTGGATACCCTGGTTTTTAGAAAAGCAATGTCAGCCAGTGTTATACCGCATGTTTGCGAGAGCATCACGGAACTTGGTATCCTCTTCAGATTGTGTTCGCTGTCTCATGTTCTCTCGTAGAATAACGACAGTTGTCACTTGATGCCACAAGGCCTTTCCGATTGCCACTTCTTGATCTTGAAGAGAGGTGGCATTTCTACCAACTGTATGACTATATAGTGAAGCATGCTCTTGACCAATAACAGGAGGCAGCTGTGCAAAATCTCCAGCAAAGATCAGATTCATTCCTCCAAATGGTGTGTCGAGGTTGTTCATGAGACGTGCTAACCATTCGCTAATCAGATACATGTCTCTACATGACAACATAGATATCTCATCAAGGAACACATATTGCACTCCTTCTAACCTTGATTTTAGTTGTGAAAGCTGAACATTCAATGTTTGCAAGCCATCAGCGTTGATCCCAAATGCAGAATGATATGTTGAACCACCCAGGAGTGCAGTGGCAGTGCCTGTTGGTGCAACAATGATGATCTGATGAGATTCCTTTTTCAGAGAGAAGAACTCAAGAAGGGCCTTTAGAACTTGTGACTTCCCTGTGCCAGCCATCCCACCGATATACATCCTTAGCTGATCAGAATCTGGACTGCAAGTGTGATTCACAACATTACAGAAAGCACAACTTTGTTCCGTGTTCAGACCAAAGGTGTGTGAAACGTCATCAATTGTCTTCTGCCATTCTTTTGATGTGAAGGAGTTCAATAAGTATGATTTATTGACTACACGCACCTCATCTGGAACAAAGTTTGCAGGTTTGACATCTGACTCATGCAAAGGCAGATGATGGCTTCAGTTTTCGAGTACTTCAGCACGTTTAGCGGCAACAGTGGCTTTTCAGGCACTTGGCGCTTGGGCGGCAGTGGGTAAGATGGGTGAAAGCCACAGGCCAATATGTTCTGGAAGTGAAGTTGGTTGGGTTTCAGACCATCCCATGGTCATTAGAGTCCTTCAAGTATCATTCATCAGACTACATCTCGCCCTTTCACGTCTACCAGTGGCTGCAGAAATGGCATCTTCGTCGAAGTTGAGAGGTTCATTCAGTCCATCAAAAGACTCCTCTATCACCATGTCATCGAGGCTTGAGAAGAACTGATCAACAATGCCACCCATGTTAGGTATTTGAGTTGTACCTTTCTTCATCTGAGCATGAAAATCATCCTGAGCATCAAGGCATTCATACCGAATGTTCATGTTTCTCATGAGTTCGAGTTGTCGTGGGGAAAAAGAAGTGGCAGAGAATGCATCATCCCATGACTCCTCTTTACTTTTCAAGTCCAGACCGGACCTCCAGGGTTTGAAAAGTGTCAACATAGTGCAGCAGTAATACTCACGATCACCTTGATCAAAGCAGGGTAGGGTTGCTCCTATAAAGTTGGGAACACGGGCCTTCATCGGTGCTCGACAGCAGGTGCCATGGGAATCAGCGAGTGGGTGGCCATCCTGGAATGAGAGCAAGGAATGTTTGGTTGGTTCAGAGTCAGCATCAGAGTTGATGTCGATGTTCAAGTTGTTACCATCTTGATCATCACTATCTGGGATTGTCATGTGCCGCTTCGACTGCTTTTTACCAGTTGGCTTCTTTTCATGCTCACATCTGGAAATCCACTCATGTAGGCTTATATTGCTGATCTCGTTAGGACGAAACACATAATCAAGCACAGGTGAAAGACCGATAACCCAGGAATTATGTTTGATGATGGCGACTTTGTCAGGTTTATCATCATCATGTGAACCTTTCATGTTTCCTGAATCTTGTTGTACCCAAGGCCTTCGAGCCTCCCAAACAAATGATTGCCAGTGAAACAGACAAAATCTGTCGCTTTTATAATGGTCAGGCTTCCCAAGTAAGTATGCACAAATCATTGGAGAACCTATCTCCATTTTTCCACTGAGGGAATTGACAATTTTTATCATCAACTTACAAGCTTTTTCTTTCCTTGTATCAGATCCTCCAATCATTTCAGCATTATTCTGGAAAATGGAGCACACAGTATCAAAAATGACATGAGTTTTCAATGGCACTTTTGTGACATAATTTGTTACATATAGGAGAACTCCTTTGATTGTGGTTCCAGAACACAGGCTCGTGATGTCTGTGTTACACTGAAAAAGATAAGTTACAAGGTAAGAAAAGGTGTTCAGCCAGGGTTCACATTTCTTCATGTTTATTCCTCCAGTTTCTTTGTCGACTTCAGTCTCATTGAATGTTGGCCAGGGAAATCTGGCCCTGCACTTACCCCATATATTGTCAAGACAACCTTTGAAGGGGCGCCCCTTGTTTTGAGATCCATCCTTATTTTTGTTGGACATGCATTTGTGAATATTTGACCGTAGCAGCAAATCATCAACTGTCCCCCGAAAACGTGTCCACCATGCTGACAATGCATTGCAATGCCCACAGGTATCACAACTAGATTTCTGACAGGCTGGAGGGGGAGGTTCAGGCATGGTTTCTGTTGGGTCACAATAACCTGTGCAACTTGAGGCTGCATCTACCTTTACCTCAATGTCCCGCTTACACCCTGTCATAAAGTCCCCTGCATGAACACTTTCAAGGTACTCAACAAGGCTTTTACGAAATACAGAATTTGGATCAAGGATTCTGCGGCAAATTTCATCCAGTGATACCCCACCACGAATCCACATGAGCATGTGCAGATGTAGTGACAATCGACCTTGCTGTTCAACAACACCGTAATATGCAGAGGTGTCACCATATAAGCCCGGGTGATCCGCATTGACTCCTAATATGTGCTTGATGAACATTTATACCATGAAGTCGAAAAACCATGCACTTGCAACAGGGTTGTTGGTGATCAGCCGATAACATTCATCTTCAGATCATGACAGGTTAATATCGAAACACTCATTGCAGTCAGCAAAGTATAAGCATAATGGATGTCTGTTGTCAGCAGGAAATAGGGTGATGTACCATAAAGGTGCCCCCATGTGTGTGATGAGGGACCAAATCTCACTGTGCATATATTTTTTGCTTGTGGTAGACCCACTCACCTTCCCATTTATGTGATCAAGATCATTGATAAGTTGAAAGCATGCAGTTTCCTCATCAGAAGTGGGCTTTACCGACTCACCACATGCCATTCTTGTTGAGATCTTAGCTAACAAAGCTTGGTCGATGTTGAGCAATCTATCAGCAATGTTGCTAAACTTCGATGATTCAGCAAGCAAAAACCCAGCTGAAGTTGATGACTTGATTTGCTCATGGCTGAAAGCAACGAATGGAAAGGTTAAGTCATGCTGGAAGTGTTTATCATGGTACATCAATAACAGGTGCTTGTGTAGTTTGTCAGATAAACTCATTGCACCAATTCCTCCAAGCCCGTAAGGAAATAGCCATGGAAACATCTGCGGATAAAGGTTAGGATTATTATAAATCGATTGTGGCTTTGCAGCATGCGATGTTGACAGTGTGCCGCCTCGGTTATTCCAATGCCTTAGCGCAATCGCCTTCAGTGTCTCTACAGATTTGGTCGTCATCTGATCACCTGTTAGCCCATGAACTACAAATGGACAGTCACCATCAGTGACACCATCCACCACAGAGCTGTCAAATACACTGGTGCCTTCCTCCACTTTATTTGTTTCAGCATGACGATACTCAACAGAAACAGGAGGTGAGCCCTCGGGATACTGATTTAATTCATTGTAGGATATCTCCAAGTCTGCATAATCTCCATGGTTTAGTTTCAACCACTCTAGTGCCCGAGCAACATGATTTCGCCAAACCAGAAGTGGGGTGCATTGAAATTCCTTTTCAGTCGGTTTACATGGCCCTGTGAACAATATGGCTAACACTTCATCTAGGTCTTCTAGGTCTTCTACAGGTGGAGGGAGACAATGGTACAGCTTAGGGACAGGTGACTCAAATGTGATGACATGTGAAGCCATCTTTCTCAACCCTGATGATGCAACACAGACAAAACAACAGCTGACTCTTACACGTGCGATGAGCATCTTCTCAATAAATCTGAGACTTGCCAGCTCTTCAGGTATGTCACCAATCCACAAGCCATTTGCGAGAGCATGTGGAGGCCTTTCATTCTTTCTAATGTGCTTGTGACAGCTATCACAAGGTGATTGCATTTATAATCAAGCACAGGACCTCGAAACTCATGAACAGGGTCTGAAACATTCCGTTGCTCCACCCTGGTAATCCCAGACGCCTCGAGGACATGCAGCTGATTTTTGACTGCCTTTAATCTGGTGAGCTGAGACATGGGGGTTAGCTGACCACACACAGCACATCCAGCTTCTTCTAACCTTTCTGGTGCTGATTCCTTGCAGAAGTTTTCAGCAATGTCTTGAGTCAGAGAAGGCTCTGCAGGGTTAGGGGGGAAATCACTGGAGCCAGTTGGAGTGTCGGTCAGAGAAACCTGGACTCCAGGTATAGGATAAGCTAGATTGCTTCTGCATGAAATGGATGGATTGGTGCTTGGAGTTTCAGGGTGCGAGGTCGGTACTTGAAGGCCATTATCATTGGTTAATGTCACAGAATCAGCAACCTCAACATCAGGGTGTCGTGATCGACATTTGCGCTCTTTGTCTCTCATTATCTTTGAGTCTACCACAAGAAAAACAGAGAAGTAAGGCTTACAAGATGCACAGCTGTGAGAATTGAACAGTGATGTCAATCCAGATTTTGATACATGCACTCTGGCCGGTATGCGATGTAGGCCAGCAATATCATTGATAAAATGCCATGGTAGATGTGGCAGTATAATTTCCAAAGGAAGCTGTGTATGTATGAATTTTTGCAATCCAGGGTATGCAGACAAACCTGCACCATTAACATGGGCTACATATTGGAAGCCATGTTCAGGACATGCTGGATACCCAGACACAATGTGCGGCTGTATAATCTCAAACGGAAACTCATGCGCTCTGCCGCCACCAGTCAGGAGAGTCTGTTTTAGTCCGCTATCACGGTCCAAATTACAGGTACTAGGTGACGATGTACTATAATGCTTCACCAGAATGAATGGGCTTCTCGATACTTGACACTGACATTGAAATACAGGAGCATAAGATGACCTAACAAAGCACAGTAATTCCAAAGCAAGAAATGCCCAAGGAAGGGACGACGACAACGGCCATTGATACCTAAGGCAGTACAAGCAGAGCAGCTGATTGGTGGCCTTGGATAGCACATGGACAGAGCGTGGATGTATCTTAGTTGCCATACGAAACACAGAAGCCAAGTATATAATATAATCATGCTTCAACATGGTATGACAGGAAATATGCACATGAACAAACCTAGCAAGATTATATGGGTGCTGTCGACGTGCAAAGTGCATTTGAAAGGCAATAAGGAGCATCTTTTTACCATGAATGGATAGGATTTGAAGATACCGTGAACCATAAAGCTGACACATCACTACATCCCAGGCTTCTCTCAACACAACGAGGCAACGGCTCAGCCAGAGGACTAGGGTGGACATAAACGATGGGGATACTGCAATGGGAGACAAACATGGGGACAGTGCAACAATTGACAGAGATGGGGACATTATGGAGTGTGGAGACAAGGATATCATGGTAGGCAATGATGACTGGGACAGCACAACAATTGACAAGGACAGGGACATTACAGAGAGTGACAGAGACAGGGATATCACAGTGAGCGACAAAGACAGTGACATTGCAGTGCACAACAAAGACAGGGACATTGCAGTGTGTGACAAAGGTAGTGACATCACAATGCATGACAAAGACAGGGACATCACAGTACGCGACAACGACAGGGATGTCCCAATGTGGAGACCATCTACACATGGCTTGGACACATTGGGATGGTCGAGCGTGTAGGGCGCGCGATGGGTCAGTGGGAGGGTACACAACACAGGAAGGTGCTGGGACATTATCTAAGCCTGGGACTTTGATAAAAGAGAGAAGCAGCGACATACATTTGCTTGACAAGGTGTCGGTGGGCCAAATACTGGCACAGGTTCAAATAGAAGGCTATGAAACATGTTGTATTATATATAAAAGCCTCAACACATTGCTCTAGTCACTCACAAAACAGCCCATAGATGAATGTATGCAGAAGCTAGCACAGGCAACACGAGAAGGGCAAAAGCCCAAGCAAATTCTAACTTGCACATGGAAGACGAGTGAGTGAGCGAAATCGATAAGATATCAACAAACATCTATGATTCAAATGATCAGCGGCAGCCACCAGAAACCTTAATCTTAATCTGCCATACAGTTCGGCATCTGCCGTCAAAGATATCATGGACATTTTCCCACACTACTCCACTCCGGGGAATAACCTTGTTCTCAATACTGAGAACTTGGAACTGTTTTGTGGCCAAACAAAGCCAATTCCATGTTAGTCCTTATTTTTTCAGCCTCTGGCAGTACTACTACTACCCCCCCCCCCCCATACCTGTGGTTTTGGATTCCCATTCCACCAGCCTCTTGTTAGTTCCATGCTCAAGGTTGTGAAAAAAAATCAACCTGATACCCTCATTATTATTAATATTTTGAATCACCTTGCCTGAGGGAGGTTTTTTATGGCTGGTTTGACCTTGAGTCTTGAGAGGTGGAGGCATTGATTCAGTGGATTGATAGTAGACTCAGAAACCATAGTGACTTGAAAGTGGCATGTCATTGGAAATGTAATTACAGGACAGATTATAAAGATGGAATTTGAAATTGATGTTAAGAGGAGGGGGAGAGATCATCCATGAGTGAATTACGATTCAAAAGGTGGAGCAACTCCGGAGGTGATCCAACAATTCAAATAAATGGACGATTCAAGCGATGTTTTGGGTTGTTGAATTGCTCCGCTGAATCTACCGCCTGAATCGCTGTTGGATTCTGATGATTGACTGCTACCATTATACCAATGACTGCGAGGATCAATGATGGGATACCAACACCCAGACCAACACCGAGTGCAATTTTGTCGCTCCGGCTGAGTCCTTTTCCGCCTTCAGTTGTCACAACAGGGAGGTGCGACGTAGCTGTGATAGTGGAAACAGTTACGCTACCATCAGGTAGCGTCATCGTTGTTGGGAATGCCGTGGTAAGATTGACCACTATGCATAGCGGGGTTAGATTCTGAATTCCAACCCTGGCGATAACACGTATTACTTGCCTGATGGTGTAAATGTCGACGTCGTGGTTGTCGGACCAATTTGCTTGACAGATTCTGTGGCGGAGGGTTCTACGGCTGTTGCGGACCAACTTGCTTCGACCGCCTGTAGGTCTATATTACCGCAGTGCGGTAGGGACTTCGCAGCACCTGGTCTGAATGCCCCTCCCACAACATGATCCAACTGAAGCTGCCACCAAATATCTGCCTGCCCATCGCCGCTGACCCACCAACAAAGGTCGGCCGGTTGTGAAGTCGATGACAACGCGAAACACATGCACAGGTCGGTGCCCCCGCCAACAATCGCACCTTTCAGGCGGACACCAGTCTCATCGTATAGTGCGAGCGTGTCTTTTGTGTTGTTAGAGTACACCTCCATCGCAGTGCCACAGTGGCCAATCGAGAATGGATTTGTAAGAGAATTGTCCAGCGTTCCGCAAAGTGGCTCGTAACGAATCGCCTGGTAATTGGTTGTACCATAACCTATAATAGCGGTAGCGGGGCCATTTATAGGGAATGCACGGTCGAGATAGGCCAAGACTCGGATATCATGGCTACTCCAGGACAATAGAACAACTAGAGGGAGGAGGGGAAAGGAGCGGAGCATGCTGTTCAGTCACAACCTTGAGGGCATTCGAAAGCATGAAAAAAATTCATATAAGACATGCTCTTACACGCCCGTCACCTAAAATGCCCAGGCACAGGTCCGGATCCAAGTCAAGGAGTGACACATATATCAAATCCCTATGCGTAACCGAAGAAGTATGTCTGAGTTCGCCAGTGGCATATGATATGCCATTGTCCACACGCAGTAGTGCCAGTGGTAGGTGACTTCCATTACAGACGAAACTCATTTCTGATCTTCTTTTAGATGGCCTAAGGCGAGGTTAATAGCCTTTCAAGCAGTCTCGCGTCTTTAGATCGAACAAATCACTGACAGAAAAGGAAATATTCAATATTTGCTCTCACGGACTGCCAAGTATTTGACACTGACAGGAATGGGTGTTGTATTGGTGTTGAACATAGCCTAGGTGTCGTGCGGAATATACATTTCTGATGTATGGAGGCGTTGTAGGACCCCTGAATATTAGTACGTGTTTATCACATCCAACTCGTTCAGCGCAGTGTGTTGGTAACTTCCATCCTTAGGCTTGCTTCAACCATTAGTACATGCCTTTATCGCATCTTCCGCTTTCAATACCTCTGATCACTTCTAGATCTTGGCTCAGCATTACCTACGCATGATTCTTCCCCGCCGCCCCGCAGCGCTGATCTATGCATTGGAACATTATCCCCAATAACATGCGTACCTTTCAACGGATTGTTGCTCAGCGGCATGTTTACCCGTGGACGACGCTTTATCCCATGAACGATGAAGAGGACCTCGAAGAATCAAATGTTAGTGGACACAGATGCGGAGGCAGGGGCAGGTAAGGAGGAGAGTTTGCTTTGGTCTTTGCTTGGCACTGCGGGGCGAATCCCGGAATTGGCACGTACTGCTGTAGTAGCAAGGAGCCTTCTCGAGCGGAATAAAGCAGAATCCACAACACATTGTCATGCACAGCCCGAGGTTTAGGTCCGGGTATTTTATTCATTGCCGCTAGCCTCATCTCTCCGTGGTTCAGCTAGATCCTTTTCTTGTCTCCCGGGTCTCCAGTCTCTACGCAGCTGCGGCTTCATCATATTCCTCTTCTTTGCCCTATTCAGTCCTTCCACCAACATTCTGGCTAGCATCGTCTCCGGGGTGAGGACGTTACCGAAATCAACCTTAAGCAATGGGCGTTTGTGTAGTGGAGAAAATCCGTGGCCGAACTATTCAACATTGCCGTTCACGGTGACCACGATTTTCCCATCAGCGCTCAGCAGTTTGCAACCGTCATTTGCAAAATGATGGCTAGACCGTTCAAGTGAGTACCAGTTCGTGCAGAAATAAAGTTTTACATAAGGTATTCGTTGTGTGGATTGATCATGCCATTCCAGGCTTCCAGTTAACAGTGTGGGTAGACTCTCGCCACTGGCGCCCACCACGCACTTGTTTCAAACCTCGTAACTTTTTGGTACAAAACGGGAAGTTCCTCTACAACGGTCAAATATAAGATCTAACTCTAATGAATCTAGTTACGGGTGGATATAAGATGCGCTCGCGGGATATGTCTATGCAAGTGTCAGTTATCATGTCCGAACTTCCTCCACCGTCTTCGAGGAAACTATCAATACGTCGACGCCGCGTTATGGGCGTTAGGGACTCTTGCTAGGAGCAAAAATCCACCAAAGGGAAACGACAATTTTCATACCTACACCGATTCCAAGAGTACCTGCTGCTCCGAGTTTAGCCGTTAATGCCCTGCCACAGAATGCTCCAACAAAGAATGCGACGATGGTGAGAACTTTATGATCTCGCGAAGCAATGTGCCGGCGTAACTTGAACAGAAGTGGGTCGGACATGATTTCGATCCAGATGGTTGTTAATGGAACTAGTAGTCGAAACATAATCATGTGAGATTCCGCCATACACTTCGAAGCCAACAGTTGACGCACTGGTAGTTCCGAAATGTGTATCCAACCGTTTCCCTTGTACACCCTGGAGGCCAAGACTCATGCACATAAACGCCAGCCCGACAAATGATAGAAGATTCGTCCACGCCAAATCTCCCCTAGTTGTCGCAATGCTTGGCTCGCCACTCTTCCAGATCGCGATGGCAGCGACCATCGTGAACAATGCTTGGACGAACGTGACTGCTACTAGCCATATGCGCTTCTTAGCTCCTACTCTATCTCCCATCCGACCAAGCAATACCCCCAAGTTGAAAGCGATCAACGAACAGAGCGCGAACTGATCTGATTTACGAAAGGAAAGGTTGCGAAGAGAAGGTTGTCCTTCAACGAAACGAGCAAGCGCCAGTGCAAGCTAAAGTAAGATATGAACGACGCCACATATTCATATTTGTAGGGCTCGCGTACCTGTATGGTGT
>QMFE01010906.1:0-10979 GCA_003314665.1 Tricholoma sp. MG77 | reverse complement strand
TCTCCATTGTCATCCCCTCATCTCCGTTGTCATCCCCTCGTCTCCGTTGTCATCCCCTCATCTCCGTTGTCATCCCCTCATCTTTGTTGTCATCCCCTCGTCTCCGTTGTCATCCCCTTGTCCCCCTCGCCCCGTGGTCGTCCCCCTCCTGTGCTGGTCATGCTGGTTGTCCCGTTGCCCTTGTTATCGCTGTTAGCACCCGTGGTCCACCCCGTGAGCAGTGGCTCACAGGGCTGGGTGCAGGTGCTAGGTCATCCTGGTCGTCATGGTTCCCCCTGGCGTCGTCCCCGGGTTGTGGCGTGGTGGCGGTCGTTGTCGTCCCTTGCCGTCGTCGCTGCTTCCCGTTTCCACCCCGCGAGCAGTTGCTCGCGGCCATGGTTGGGGGTGCTGTGATGGTGGTGGTGGTGGTGGTGGTCATCCCTTCCCCTCCCCCGTCCCTCGTCATCGTCAGACCTAAAAAAAAGTCTGTTAGTAAATTAATAATGAAATAAAATGAAAAAAAAAACTTACCAACAGCCCAAGAGATGTCAAACGGAGAGTGGTGGTGGAGTGATGAGCTGGCGTTGTTGATGACACAGCTGTGTGCTTTGTAATGCACAGCCACCAAGAACCCTATGTAGGGTAATGAATTATCTTACCATATATGCCCTTGTGGTGTAATGGTTAATAGCGTTGTTGATAATGTAATAGTCGAAGGTTCGATTCTCGCTCTGTACATGATTTTTATGTATTATAAATAAGGACCACGTCATCAATTACAGATTGACTGTCCGCGCTGAGTGCGAGGACTGAGTATGAGGACAGTCCGAGAATCCTAACTGTCCAAGGACTGTCCTAGGACTGTCCTCGGACTACATTAGGACTAGGATTTGGAAATTTGGCTGGACCTTCAGCCAAAGAAAGTCATAACTTAGTCCTAGTAAAGTCCTAGGACAGTCCGAGCAGTCCGCGGAGTCTGAACAGACTCCGCACAGATTATGTGGGGGACAGTAAAGACCTCCATTCCTGGTGGATTCCTAGGGAAAATTCCTGCCTCATTCCTAGTACTAGTAGAACTGGGAATAATGGGAACAGAATCGGAATGAACTGGGAATGACAAGGGAATTCAGGTTAATTTCACTGTTCAATATTCCTGGTTCATTCCTGGTCCATTCCTGGGATTCCTGGGATTCCTGGCAGATTCCCCAGGAATCCACCAGGAATTGGTGGGGGATGGTAAAGAGCTCATGGGAGGCATCAAATTCGGACCATGTGGGTACAGACTCGGAGACCATTCCAGATCTGAATGCAGACCCCCCTGAAAAGGTAACCATTTTCAAGTGCAATGGACGTGTCATTGGTCTGTTACCAGTTCAAGATTATGTCTTTTGCCCTGCTAGTCTGCATTCCGTGTGTCTGTATGATTGGATTGCTACATACAAATGCGAAAAAATAGCTCCAAGAAAATTAAAAAAGAAAGATCCTGTAGACATTGAGACTCATGAGCAGGACAGTTCTTCTATTGATAGTCATTTGGATGCTGGAGCTCCTCCCCATGTTTCAGATGATATGTCGAAGTCCAAGCTGCTGCATTTCCTAGCTGACCGTCCACTTGCTGAAACTCATGGTGTACATAGATTCAAAAAAAAATACACATACCAAACTTTATTGGTAACATGTTGCCACGTTACGATCAGGGAGACCGTGAATATTATTGTTCCACTATGTTAATGTTGTTCAAGCCTTGGAGAATCGGTCTAGACCTGAAGTCGAAGGCAGAATCCTGGGATGATGCCTTTCTATCCCATCGATTTTTGCCACATAAAGTTGATCTCATCAAGAACATGAATATTTGATATGAATGCCTTGATGCTCAGGATGATTTTCATGCACAAATGTGAAAAGGTGTGACCGCTCTCCCTAGTTGGGCTGAGGAAGGGACTGGGATATTTTACGATTTAGATCAGATGGCGATAGAAGATTGCATAAACACGTCTATTGATAGCAATGTTCCCGAAAGTTTTTCGATCTCTTCAAGCATCAGCAAGTGTGAAAAAGCTTGAAAAGAGCTGATGACTGACATAAGGCAGATGTTGTTATCACTTGGATGGATGGATCGGAAGGCAAACCTACTTCCAGACAACTTGAATCTTTCACCAGAACCACTTGAGACCCGTACACCTGCCCAGTGGAAGACTGCAGTTGCTACCAAGCGAGGTGAGATCCTTGAGGAGAGAGCACACCACTTGCCTCCCAGTAGTGTGACTGCCACCACCACCTCAGGCTTCATGCCGAATAATGTGCAAGTTGTCAATAAGGAATACATGAGCTGCTCATTTGTCTCCAAGGAATGGCAACAGACCATTGCAGATGTATCAACACATTTTAGCTTGAACAAAGAGCAGGATTGTGCTTTTCGCATTGTGGCCAATTATGCTTGCAGCCCAGATTCGGATCAATTGAAGATGAATATTGCCAGGATGGCTGGCACCGGAAAACTCAAGTATTAAGAGCTCTTGTTAAATTTTTTGGAAAAAGGGAAGAATCTCACCGACTCATTGTTGTTGCACCCACTGGCAGTGCAGCTGCACATTTAAAGGGTTCTACCTACCACTCTACGTTTGGCATCAATTCCGATGGCGGACGGACCTCCAATATCCAACTGGCACAAGTGAAATCAAGGTTGGAAGGTGGGCATTACATATTTCTTGATGAGGTTTCCATGCTGTCTTGCCGAGACATGTATCTAATGAGTTCAAGGTTAGCTCGTGTAATGAACAACCTTGACTCCCCTTTTGGCAGAATGAACATGATTTTCGCTGGAGATTTTGCTCAATTACCACCAGTTATTGGCCATGAACATGCAGCACTGTATAGTCGCACTGTTGGAAAGAATGCAACTTCACTTCGGGACCAAGAAGCTGCCATAGGTAAGGCTTTCTGGCACCAGGTCACAATGGTTGTTATCCTTTGTCAAAATATGCGACAATGAACACAATCCACTGAAGACACAATGTTCTGGAAAGCGTTATCAAACATGCATTACAAGGCGTGCATGGCTGAAGACATAGCATTTCTTAAGACCTTCATATCCAGTGATCTGCAAGGGCGATCTAATGTTAACAAAAAACAATTTAGAAATGTTTCAATAATAACAAACCTCAATTCACAGAAAGATGAGATAAACCAACTTGGGAGTGAGAGATTTGCTGCTGAGACCAACCAACAGTTACAGCACTTTTTTTCAGTCGATATGATTCCCTCCAAGGAGCCCAAAGATGAACATAGGGGGAGAAAAGACTTTGTGGGTAAGAAACATGCTGTGAAGAATAGTTTAATCCTGGCGAAGATCCAACAGGCACTTTTGGAGCAACCTATGTGTGTGAACACAAAACTCATCCCTGGAAAATTATCTGTATGCATCGGAATGCCTATCATGATCCACAACAATGCTGGAACTGAAATGTGCATCACAAAAGGCCAGGAAGCTGTTGTATATTCGTGGGATTGTCACCAAGGCATAAACTGTACAGAAATATTAGACACACTATTTGTGCAGCTTGTAGATCCGCCTTCACCCATTAAACTGGATGGCCTACCGCAAAATGTCGTTCTGCTGACAAGGACCAGTGTTATTACTAACTGCCAATTGCTGGAAGGGAGCCGGGTTAGGCAACCAACACTGAGGTGGGCAAGTCAGACAGGATCAAGGTATCTTCATTACACAGAAGTGGGAACATTAGTTACTACAATTGAAAGAATAAGTATTTACTATACCTTCGTTACACAGAAGTGGGAACAAAGGTTGAATATTAAAAAATAACGGTCTATATCAGGGGACCTTTGGACCGTGTAAGTAAAAGGCCGCATCAGACATGCCGTGTGTTTCTTGAGAGCCGCATCAGGCTCATCCATTGTCTTGTGGAGTATTGGTTGTTCAGGTAATGATGTCAGTGACGTGTTATCGGGAGTGTCGCTGATGTCATCAGTGGTGGTCATCGGGTGCCGAGCGGGGCCCAACTGTTGCAATGATGGAGTCATGGATGTTCGTGTAGTCATGGATATTAGTGTTGTCAATGGTATAGGAATGAAGAGTTGGTATATGGGATCGGGGTACTGATCGGGGGCCAACGATGAAGTGTGTTAGTGCTGTCATAAGTCTGCAGACTTACACCCCTCCCCACTTAAAAGAATTGTGTGGGTTTTTAGACCTCTGTCCCGTTTTAGTCTTCCCATCTGTCGAGGGTGTCTGTGTCTGCCATTTCTGAGCCAGGGCGCCATTCATCGTGTTCTTTTCTGTATCCTTCATATTGTACAAGGTATTGTATGCCTCGGCCCCGCCAATGGGCATCCACAATTTTGTCGATATACCACTCTTCGGTGCCATCCTCGGTGACTATGGGTCATGGCTGGGTTGGTTCACGGTCAGGGAAGAGGAGAGGGTCATTGGGGATATATCTTCTTAGTAGGTGGGTGTGGAAACTGGGGAAGGTATTAGGGTTGTTGGGTAGTTTGAGGGTATATTTGGAGTGTTTGGGGAAGGCATGTGTAATGGTGTAGGGGCTGCCATTTCTTGGCATGAATTTGGCAACGCGGGTTTTTCTTTTGCGTTTATAGTTGCAGTGGTGATTTTTGGTGGAAAGCATAACAAGGTCGCCGATCTCGTAAATGTCTTCTGGTGTGTGGTGTTTGTTGGTGTGGTATGCCTGATGGATTTTGGCAGCGAGGAGGTGTCTTGTGCCTCTTGGACATCGAGCACAACCCGTGTCATTATCTCGTGAGCGGTGGTTTGTTCAGTAGTGGCGTTTGTGGCGAGTGGGATAATCTGCGGAGACCGCCCAGTCTTCAGTTGGAAGCCAGAGAAGCCAGTGGATGCATTCATGGTATTCATGATGGCGAATCGTACTCGGGGGAGTTTGGCAAGCCATCCCTTTTGGTTGTTGTCAACATGGTATCTGATGGCTTGGTTAACAGTTTTGTTTGTCCGTTCACTGCTACCATCAGTTTCGGGGTGGTAGGACATGGACATCTTCAGTTTGATGCCGGTGAGCTTGTGGAGGGCTGTGCAAAGTTCGGCAGTGAAGAGCAGGTCCTGATCGGAAATGAGGTTCAGCATCAGCCTGTTTTCGCAATACCATTCGTCGATGTAGGAGGGCACTGCCATATAGGGCAGTGTTTGCACTTATTAGTACCGGGGATTACCGGGTATATAGCCAGGGTGGCTATGCCCGGAATCCCAAGTCTTACATACACCTTGCAGTACACGAGAATACATCTGATTAGTATTCCCTCGTGTGAAGGTTATAAGCACCCTCCTACCACACTCTACAATTTTTTGAATATATCTTTTCTCAAGTGTTGTTGGGAATACCCAATAGCCTAAAAGAGGAGATTCTATTTTAGAATCTCTAAGACAGTCGAGGCGATGGCAACATGCTCGACCTACGCCACCAAAACTAATCATAGAAATAGAAAAACTAAAGCTACGAGGAACGACGCATCCATCGCTCCAGACAACCCCACACCAATGAGACCAGTAATAGAATCAGCTTGAGTGACGGATGCCACATCACAAATAGAAGGAACAGTAGTAACCGTTCTGTCCCATCCGATAACGGATCCACGCGATAGTCTGGGTACAGACAGCCTAACATCGATGACATGGTCATCGGTGACATTAACGTCGAACCCAGGCTGGACCAGTCAGCCAGAACAGGGAGGTATAGTGCCTGCCTTGGGGCTGGAAACAGAGACAGGTGAGGAGAGCCAAGCAGGCGCTCCAGCAGAGGAGTCGATGATGACAGGGATGTTGATGCCGATGCGCGTGGAATGAAGGAGGGAGAAGGCGAAAGGGAAGGAGCAGGAACGGACCACGTTTACAATGGCATGATCCATCCTTAGAAGGATGCAGATGCAGGGCATGGAACCTCCACTAGGGTTCTCACAAGGAAAATGGGAGGAATTCGCATGCTACTTGTCGGGGGCAGCGCCGATGTCCAACTGGGATGTCCAGTGGGATGATGAGACAGCTTTCCTTGAGAGGTTGTGGGGGTGTGAACCCCCGCCAGGCTGGAAGGAGTATGAATGGGTAACCTTCATGGATTATGTGAAGGCTATAGCCCAGGAGACGGAAGAGATAGGGCAAGGTAATGATGCCTTGCCTGCGAATATGGCCGCGTACCATACACTAGTGCCGAAGCATGAACCCTCAATGCCTGACACATTGATGTTGGCTGAGTGAAGCCTAACAATGCCTCGCCAGCCAGACAAGACAAGTTCTGTAGAAGAAAGGCAACGGAAAGCCGCCGAGCGGGCGAGAAACCCACATAAACTGACAAACGAAAGTACACTATCGGTGTCGTCCAGTAGGACGGCTTTAACAGACGATGGTGTTACCATCAGAAAAAGCAGAGTGGCACTCCAGAAGTACCACAACGCGGACATCCGCGCAGAAGGAGAAACCGCTATTCCATACCAGGGAATAAGGTTCGACGATAATAACCAGCCCAGGGATACGAGGGCTGGTCAAGGTATCAGAAAGGACGGTTATAGGCCGGCTGGGGGTAGGGGCCGTCCGATGACCGACCATGGTTTATCGTCGAAGACAACGGGAGGAAATCCTGGAGGAAATCCAGGAAGGCCACCTAGAGGTGGCCCTGGTGGTAATGGAGGCGGAGGAGATGATGGTGGATCATCGAATGGTGATGACGAGGATGACAAGGACAGCGAAAGGCCGCCCACAGATAATGAAGAAGACATAGACGATCTTAGACAGCCGTCAAGGCCTGGCATGTATAACGTGCCTTATGAATGGGCAGCAACCGTTGAATTAGATGCATACAAGGACAGAGGAAGACCTCAGACCACGAAGCATATAAAAGTGATACATGAGAAGTTCTGCTGGATGATAGACTGGCAGGTAGGTCGTGATATCAACCAGAATAATAAAGCAAAAATGCCTAAGGTCCCAGACCCTCAGACATATTACGGCGAGGAAGACGTTGAAGAGTTCGAAGGATGGATCACAGGCATCCTGAGATGGTTTAGAGTAAACCGGTATTGTGGACTGGACTTAGATGAGGACCACGTGGTATGCGCGGCGCTGTTTCTACATGGCCCCACATTGATGTGGTACAATGACAACATTGATGGTATAGACCATCAACGGGATGCTTGGTCGTTTAAGATGCTGGTGACGGGCCTGTATGACAGGTTCGTCTATGATACAGCGATGACGTCGGCAGCGGACCAGTTTGGGACCGCAGTATATGATCCCAGGGAAGGCGTGGTAGCCTTCTACCATAAGTTGACAAGGTATGCCATGAGGATGGTGAGACCACCCGATAGGTATACCTTCAAGAAGCAGTTCATAACGAGGATGCTGAGGCTCATATTCCAGTACCTCCTAAGTAAGGAGGTAACGGCAGAGTACTCCAATATGGAGACGATACTCCACCATGCAAAGTGGGTGGAGGAAAATGCCTGTCAGACGGAAAGATAGAACGAAGCGCAATGAGTGATGAGAGCGTTACAGAGCGTTCCAAAGGCTAGAGCCGCACGACAGACGTACGGCAATGATAAAGGCTCGGGTTCGCCCAGAGCCGATCAGTGAGAGACGCCGACGAAGAACAATCAATGGAAGCCAATATCATCTTGGGACCGACACAAGAATGATGCCTCGAAAGAGGGTGCAGTCAGTACAAAATGGAAAGGCACTGTTAAAAGAGCGGGGCCAGCAAAGAAAAACGAGTCATCTAGTAAGATGACATGCTTTGGGTGTGGCCAAGAAGGCCACATGGCGAAGGACCCGAAATGCCCAAAAAACAAGGCAGATAAAGGGACAGCTGCGCAAATGTATGCAGCTAGGGAAATCACCCAAGAAGACGAGGAGAGTCCTGGCGAAAACCAGGACGAGGACGCGACTCCAGAGAACGGAGACGATAATGTCATAGACGAGCTGGACGAAGGGGATCCACATGAAGGATCCCAGTACAGCTCTGAAGGTGAAGAATTGGACTGGGAGGAGCTCCAGTACCGGGAACTGTACGGTGAGGAGGACCAGTCAGCGCGTATGTACGCACTAACAACAGAGCCAGACACCACGAATGCATATGTGGTGTTGGACGGAGACGCGATGGACGACATCGAAGCATGGGATTTCGATGAGACAGGTTACTCATCGTCAGGAGACGACGAGTTTCCCTTGCTTATAGAAGTTAGCGATGACGAGATCGTCATCAAGAACGAAATGGGGAAAGCCCTGGAACAGGACTTTCCAGTAATGATAGAGGATGACAGCTTCGAAGAGGAGCCATACGACGTGGCAGACGAAATCGTCTACAAATCGGAGGTGCTATTTGCAGCTTCTAGAGCAGGGGAGGAAATACCTTCACCAAAAGAAGAGAGGAAGGTCGACAGGAGGTTGAGCTTCAAAATTAGGAAATCTAGCAGGAAGCTAGAGAGACCAGTTAGGTCGAAAAAGGAGGTGAGGACCTTCTTAGCGATGATGGAAGTGAACGGACAAGCAGCAGTAGCACTGTTTGACTCGGGATGCACGACGGATGCAATATCCCCAGAATTGGTAAGGATAGTGGGCCTAAAGGTCCACGAATTGGAGGAACAGGTGCCTGTACAGCTGGGCACCAAAGGTAGTCAATCGAGAATCAACTACGGCATGAGGGCGTGTGTGAAATACGGGCCCGTAGAGACGAGCCACTATTTCAATATTATAAATATTGATAGATACAATGTCGTAGTAGGCACCATATTTATGAGAAAGCACGGCATCATGCTCGACTTTAGCCTTGACCAGATAAGGTACAAGGACCAAGTGCTCCCGGCATTATGGGAAGGCACGGACGAATACCTGCAGGTTCGAAGGCAGGCGATGCGACGCAGAGAAGCATGGCAGGAAAAACAGAGACAGCCAAAACAAGGCCCTCATTGACTGGAGTGTGGCGTTCTCGCCGCACTACAGAAGAAAGAACCTCCAGATAAAGGTAGGTCTAAAAGCTCGGAGGAGCTTCAAACACGGTCGAAAACATTGACGACCGTGGTAGAGGAAGTGGACGACGTCGATAGGCATCGTCCAGGGACAGGGCTGCCTTTACCCTTCCCAGTGCTAATGGAAGAAGACGACAATATCACAGTGGATGATATCAAGAGAATGGTGGATAGGGCACATACCCTAGACCATCAGGCCAAAAGTACCCAGAGGATTAGGGAAGATTTGGAGGAATTGGACAAAATCGTCCAGGAATTCATGAGGGGAAGGGACCCTCGAACATATAAAGAAAAAGGAAACAATGATGGACCATATTGGCTCTGGAAAGTTGTTGATACGGATCGAATGAATGAGGTATTTATGGCGGTAATGGATGATCATATGTCCAGAGTGAGCCAAATGGGCTCACTGACGGAGCAGGATATACCACGATTACACAAAGAGTGGATGAAGTCCTGTAAGGACATCATGAGCGGAGCACCAGAGAGGCTGCTGCCAATGAGAGGAGTCGACCATCGAATACCACTGGTCGACAAGGGTAAATGGTACAAGTACCATTCACCAAGGTGTCCGGACTCATTGAAGCCCGAATTAACAGAAAAAATAGCACGTTATACCCGTGCTGGGTGGTGGAAACCTGCTCAAGTGGAACAGGCAGCGCCAATGCTGTGTGTAAAAAGAAAAATAATAAATTGCAGACTGTCGTCGACGGGCGACACATGCAACAGGGCGATTGTAACGCTCCATCAACGTTTCAGCGAGCGATGAACTCGATGTTCCAGGAATACATTGGAATATTCCTACACGCATATTTAGACGACTTATTCGTCTACAGCACTATGGTGCAAGAGCACCAGAAACATTTAGGAATGGTGTTTGCTCATTTACACGAGCACGGGTTTTATCTCAGAGCAGATAAATGCGAATTATTCGCGGACAAGGTAGACTGCCTTGGCCATATGATAGATGAGAAGGGCCTCCACGCAGACGCCGATAAGATGGCGAAGATCCTCGAGTGGAATCGCCCACGGAATTTCAATGACGTACAAAGGTTTTTGGGCCTTGTACAATATCTGGCTCATTTCTTACCAGATATATCGGCCTACACCAGCCCACTGGCTGGCATGACGTCGAATGGGTCAGCCTTTTGTTGGAGACCGCTTCATGTGAAGTGTTTCCAGATGGCTAAGGCCATCTGTTGCAAGACGCCTGTACTACGCCCGATAGACACGAAGAAGGATGAACCGATCTGGGTCATCTGCGATGCGTCTGTGTTTGGCATGGGCGCCATGTATGGTCAGGGAGAAACTTGGCAGACCTGCCGACCAGCGGGTTTCATGTCCAAGAAGTTTACTGACACCCAACATCATTACCGAGTGTTCGAGCAAGAGACACTCGCGATATTGGAAGCCCTCCTTAAATGGGAGGACAAATTATTGGGGTACCATATCCATGTGGTTATGGATCATAAGGCCTTAGAGTTCTTTAAGACGCAATCGCACCTTTCTAGCCGACAGACGAGGTGGATGGACTACCTCGCCAGATTCGACTTTGATATAAGGTACATCAAAGGTACCTTGAATAAGGTACCGGATGCGCTATCTAGATATTACGAGCATGACTACTGGATGGAAGTGCCAGGGTTATCTAGACTATGTCAATGCCGACGTAAGATTGGACCCAGAGCATGACAACTTGCCATGGGAGCGTCTCTTCGAGGTCGAAGAGGGAGTCATCGAATCCAGAGTTCGTAGGACGAACTCCGCAAAGGTGTACGCAGAATTACATGCACTAAGGGAACGCATTCAAGAGAGAGATACAGTGGCTGCACAGATGGAAGCCGAGTCGGAGGAGAGCCAAGAGGCTCCAAATGGGGGGACAGTAGATGAAGACCCCACCGTGTTCGAGTCTAGGGCGAGAGGTGTAGACCTCCACATGAAGATGTCTCACAAGGACACCTTCGAGGAGGATATCCAAACAGGATATGCAAAAGACC